>JANHGN010017588.1:1003-14721 GCA_024605025.1 Megaceryle maxima | reverse complement strand
ATTATACATGAAATGACAAATAGAAATGCGGTCAGGTTAGATAGGGTGGTGGGGGGGGGGGGGGGGGGGGGGGGGCGAGGGAGGGGGGAGGGAGGGGGGGAAGCATTAATGGTGTGTTTTTAACATATCCAAAATGAAAATGAATAATGAAAACTTATTTGATAAGAGATTGACATGAAAGAAGGAAGTTGACTATTTGACATACAGAGCTGCTCAGCTCTTAGCTTCCCCCCCCTCCCTTCTACTCAGGGTTGATTTTCATATTCTCTGCCACTACTTAGCTTGATCTTGATGTTTTTTAAAGTTAACATAGTAATGTATCTAAGTGCAGTAGGAAAAGAAAAAGCATGACCTGCAAGCACATTCCATATGATTTGCAATACTGTAAATCAGTATGAAGTTAGAGGCATAATGTAAAGCTTGTGTAAAGCTTCCCCCACCACCACCATAAGAGGTAGAAGACCTCTTTTTCCTTTGAAAGCTGACAACCATCAATACTTAAACTGGTTGTTGTCTATTTCAGTTGAACTTGGGTAAATGAACAGCCTTAATCCTAGCTAAGATAAAGTTCATGTAGAAACCATCTTAAAATTACGTGTATGGATTCTGCTTGCTATTTATCCTTTATAAAGTGACGAGATTATATGTATTTTAAGCTATTAATGACATCTTTTTATTTAAACCAATTTGGCAGTGAGAATTCTCGCCTTGCAGCTGAGGTTTACAAAGATATGCCTGAGACCAGCTTCACTCGCACAATATCCAATCCCGAGGTGGTTATGAAACGCCGGCGACAGCAAAAACTGGAGAAGAGAATGCAGGAATTCCGCAGTTCTGATGGCAGACCGGACTCAGGTGCTTAGATTAAGTTGTAAACAGTAACTTGTGTACTGAGAGTGTTTTTTAAGGCCAGCAATTCCTATAAATTTGACTTCTGTTTTCTCCAGCGTTTTTTATACTTCATAACTGATTTATCTATGGTGGTGTAAGTGAATGAGGATTAGCAGAGATAAGATTCAACAGGAGCGTGTTCTGTGACAAGCGCGAGTCAAAGCTTTCAGCGATTGGCAAATTGATGGGAGAGAATACGCTCATTGATCTCGCTAACAGTGCTAAACTGAGAAAGGACGACAGAATAAGGCTTATTAAGCTGACAAACTGAGGAAGTCTGCTGAAATAAATGTCATTCATTTTACTAAGAACAAGCTGAGTGACCTGCATGTAAAAATGAAGTCACAAATACAGGAAGACAAGGAGTCATTGTTCGGGCCTGCACAAAGGGTTCCGGTAGATATTGTGAATATAAATGATCAAGTATTTCACATTTTTGGGGGTGGAGATAGAACAGTGGTTGTGTAAACAACCACTAGTGAACAAATGAAGCAATGTTAGTACTGAGAAAACCTCAAATGATCTATTATGTCCATGTGGAACTGTAGTGAAGGAGGAGTTAGAGGTGTAGAAAACATCACCTGAGGGAAATCTTAAATGGATTTATCAAAGAGAGGGGAGATTCTTGAAGGTCAGCACAAACTTGCTGTCAAGATGGGAAAGGTCAGTTCTTCATCCAGTCATCGTTACTGTTTCATTTTAACTTCAGGTAATATTAAGATCTGTGAAAAAGGCTTGCTGAGAGAAATTAGGAAAGCATGGAGGGTTTTATCAATGATAGAGACAAATTTATTTTGGGGCTGTTATGTAACTTCTATTAGTGCATTGACGAAATGATTTCTGAAGAAGTTTGTTCTTATATTCTGTTGGAAATAGAAAAAATGGCTGTCTTTTTATTTTCTGGTAGCATTGTTTATTAAATTTTGTTTCCAAGGTGGAACATTGAGGATTTATGCAGACAGTTTAAAACCAAATATACCATACAAGACAATCCTGCTGTCCACTACGGATACTGCAGACTTTGCAGTTATTGAAGCACTGGAAAAATACGGTCTGGAGAAGGAAAATCCCAAGGATTATTGTATTGCTCGTGTAAGTGAAGTTATTAAGTCTCAATCTTTTCATGTTTCTTATTTGATTGTTTCTTGCAGTAGTTTTAAAACTAAACTGAAAGACTCTGGTAGTGTTGCGAATGTTAAAAATGTACTAATATTTATTTATTTATTTATTTGGAATCTAACAGCCTCAGGAATTCTGAGGAGATTTGTCAGTTTTGGTGATGGGGTTTTTTGGTTTTGTTTTGTTTATTTTTAAAACCTAATGTTACTAAATTGTTCCATGCTACATTGATAAACGTTAATAATGAATGTAACCTATTTCTCTATTTGTCACTGTGGTTTTGTACCACTAAGTATGCTTATGGTTTACAGATGTGTAAGCTAATAGTTAATCCTGCAAATACCTAAATTTTTCATTGCACAAACTGTTCTCCTGAACTAAGAGTGTCTGCTCAGAGGCAAAAAGTGCTGAGGTGAACTTCATTATAAAAGGTGTATTTTATATGTCGTTGCTTTTCAGTGGTACATTACACGTCAGAAAAGATTAAAGATTAAGTGAAGCTTGTGTTTATTTTCAGAATTTAATTATTTTAGGAGTTTTAAATGAATTGTGTAGAATTGCTGTTTCTTGGAGGTATGGCTGTATCAAAAAATCCCACGGGCAGTACTGATGAAGGGTTACAAACTTTCTCCATATTGTCTTCAGAAGGAAAATAATGAGATTAGAAAACATTTGATCCTTGTGTGCTGTGGTTTACATTTCTGGCTTTTGCTCGTCTAATAAACATGGATTTATTGGCCGTTGAAATGATGACAGAAAGGGAATAATATCTGTGTGTCTCGTCATGCTGTGCTCTCTTCTCCTGCCCCTTCTCCAGTGCTTAAAGTGCCACCGGAAAACACTAAGGAAGCCTGTATTATTTGCTATTCCCTTTATATTCTAGTTGCTCTAAAGGATGTGGATATTTCTTTGGTCTTAAAGTTGCTTTCCAATTTACTTTTTTTTCGGTATCTTTAGCAACCTTAATGTCTACTGCTGTGCTTGCAGCCTCTAGTAGTATAATTAGCTGGGAGTTGATATGTAGCTCTAATGTTGTTCTAATTGGTAATAAGGAAACTGTACAGTGGTAGTGCTTTTGTAGTTAGTTTTGTAATGGTGAACTAATCTTAGTTTTTATTGTTTCAACAGTTTTGTCTTAGTTCTAGACATAATTATAATGATGTTCTGGACATTTTATCCTTGTCTTCGTTAACTTGTAACTGAGGTCCCAACTGTGAAAGTTAATTTTACTTAACATCAGTAAAATTTTTAGATAGGTTTTTATTATAGAAAGAAATTATTTTGTAAGTAATAGAGGGGTTTTTATGACACTGTATTAAAAAATGATTCTCAGTTTTGGCTGCAAAGTATTTTCTATGTGTGGTTTTGATTATGACAATTATTTTCATATTGCAGTTTCTGTAAGTGAAATCCATGATTCTTAGTCATTGATCTTACTAAATTGGCTGCTGACCTGATATGCTTGTTTTCTGCTGAGTTGAGAGAACTGTGGGCTACAGCAGAGACATTGTGACTGAATTTCAAAGGTAGTTTTCCATCAGGCTGTTCAGGTCAGTTAGAAGGTATTATGATGTATTATGAACTATTTATATTTTAGGGAATTTATTGAACTGATGGCACACTTAACAGGGAAACTTGCAGTTCACTGTTGTGGTGATGGTGTTCTCTCACCTCCCCTTGTTTTCTGATCTTTTGTGAGGATGTTTAATGTAGAAAATAGTCTGAGGAATTTTGCTTTGATCTTGGGTGAGATTAACCAAGTCTTTGCTATGAAGCAAATTGATTTACATTAGTTTTCTGGAAAGCACTTCTGCAAAGTATTTTCTGAGCAATACATCTTCTTGACACAATAAGTTTCTATACTGACATAAATTGTATGCTTTTGTTTTTATTTGTGTTTATATGAAATATGTGAGTGGTCTTCATTGGCTAATAGCAGATATTATTTATACAGTTAAGCAACTTACTGTTTTGCTCACCATAAGTCATTGTAGTTGGCTGAAAGCTACTTGGTCCTCAGTGCCTCTTCTGATACAATGCTTGGGTTTTAAATAAGATAATATTTCCCTTTTTAATAAAGTTGAGTGTTTTTAACCTAATTTAGAATGTACTTTTTGCCAAAGACTTTTATAAGGTTACTTAAGCACCTATAATAAAGTTCACTCACTTCTGAAGTTTCAGTTGAAAGATGAACAATGTAAGAATTTTTCTTAAAACTTGTTAAAGTGTTACTGTAAAGAAAAGTTTCCTGTTAGTTGCTTGCATTCATACCCTGGTTTCCCCTGTATTGGGCTGTACCTTTGTAGCCAGTTATAAAGTGCTTTATGTGTAATGAAGTAAATAGAAGTGGTTCCAATATATGTCTGGGGTTTTTTTGTTTATTTTTTTCAGTTTGCTTGGTTTGAGTTTCCCTGAATAATATGGGGTTCACTGCCTGTCTCTCAAGATGTCAAATTAATTTGACAGTCTTCTAAGCTACCTGTGCAGATTTACTCAGGGCATAAGACTTGAGGCATGCAGCAAACCAGTTAACTCTTAAGAGTAAGAGTACAGTGTTAATTAGAGTTGCTTTAGCATGCTCTTGCCTTTTTTTTTTTTTGTTTGTTTGTGTGTGTGTGTTAATCTTGAGGATAAGGCATAAATAACTTTTTGTAATGTGAAGCAAAAACATGCTGTTCATGGTGATTAGTTTGTGTCTTGAAAAAAAACGCATTGCAGACACGAGGCATTAAATATTTTTTAGCAAGTTCCATTGTTTTGGGGTGTGGTTGTTTTGTTTTGTTTTTTTCAAAGGCATGTGCAGAGCCTGTGTTCCCAACTTGTAAGGAAAATCAAGGATTAATTCAATTGAATAAACAGATATTAAGTTATACAGTAAATAAGATAAGAATTTATTGAAGACCTACTGTAGCATTTTTTTGTGTTAAACTTTTGCTAAGGATAGATCTGATAACTTGATCTGTAGCTATTACTTATCATAGGGGGCTTAAGTGTTCAAGAATTATCTTCTTTTACTTGTTTATCCCAGCAAATGCCTTGAAGTCCATAGCAATTTAGGACTTAACTTACATTTAAATTTCTTAGCTTTTATTTCCTGCATGTTTCACTGCATTTTAAATTTATAAATACAGATTTAAATTACTTTATGATAATTTGTACATGCTCATGAATGTAACTATGAGGAAGCAGAGTATATTCTTCCTAATTACCTATTGTGAATTTTTTTCAGTTTGTAGGCTGTCAATTGACAGTCTGCTTCCAAGACTTGTGATCTTAAGGTGTTTTTACCCATCTCCATTTTCTCCCCTGTTGCAGAAATCAGGGAAATGTCCATGCCTGATCTCAGTCTGTATGGATTCAAATTCATAAAAAGGATATTTAACTGCTGTTTCTGTTTTTCAAAACAAGAGCAAATATCTATCGACGAGCCAAAACCCCATTATAATATAAACATGTTCCCATGTTTTTCTTCTGGGTAGGAATTTCAGCTTTCTGGGTGACCCTGAGGCAGCATCCACTTAAAACATAGAGATGTTTTCTAAAATAGCTTTGTTATGATTAGAAAACTCCTGGCCTGCATAAGCTGACATGTGGTGTTTTGTGTCATTCCGTAGGTTAGGTCACACACTATTTTTCAGTGATGTATGTCTGAGGTGCTGCCTCATACTTCTTGAGGGATGGGAGGAACAGTGAGTGGCTGGGAGGGTGAGGGGATTAGTGCTTTTGTGACTTCTCTAAGTTGTCTAGTTTACCATTGCCACCATTAAGCCCAGTGCTGAGTACAGATTCTCATCCAGGTTCCAAGGCAGAAGTAATGTCAGGGTTAAGTAGTAGCACCTATGTATTTGTATCTTATCAGTCCTCCTTTGGGTTTTCTTCGGTTTGCTCACCAGTCCAGTGTTGGTCAGCCCGACTATGCATGCTGTAGGATGTAGTTCTTGTGTTGTAATAACTAGTTACCTTCTGTCTGTGGAATTTTAAAATTGTTGCTTGTTGAATAAGTCTTGAAACACAGTATTACTTTAGTTAGCTAGTCAAAATGGTCCTGTAGGTATAATTGATTTTAAAAACTGAGATGTGAAATAGAAAAGAGTGGTTTGGCAAGATA
Organism: Megaceryle maxima; assembly: GCA_024605025.1. Taxonomy (NCBI): domain Eukaryota; kingdom Metazoa; phylum Chordata; class Aves; order Coraciiformes; family Cerylidae; genus Megaceryle; species Megaceryle maxima. The sequence continues at coordinate 8,603 of JANHGN010017588.1, read as the reverse complement.
AGCTTTGGGTGTAGATTTCTGCTTCCCTTCGGTTTATACATTTTAATGTTTCCCTCAGTTTATAATATCTTGTCTATTTGAAAATCTAATTAAAGATAATTTAATTAGTCCTATGTTTAGCCAGGTTTTGCATAGAAAATGTTCTAGGCCAATGACTGGATTACATACTTTTGATCTTAAATGTACTTGTTTCCTGCTTGGAAGAAGATTAAAGAATGTTTGAGGTGGATCTGTGAGAACTTACTTAGCAGTGAAATGGGTGTGGAGAACAGCCAACAAATAAGAGTGGAAAGCCTCTTGAGGGCTGCAGCATAGTGGGGTGCAGTAGCCAATAGCTGAATTACTTCAGAAGGTGTTACCTAGGTCATAGTTCAGAGATGGGAATAATTTTGAGTAGTTTGTTTAAAATAAAGCAGTCTATGAATGTAAGTAATGCTGTTAGGATCACAAATGAGGGAGTAAAATGTATTCTATTTTATTTTTATTCAGCTTTGAAAGATCTAACTTGGAAAGGTGCTCAGGCACTTTAATACTGCTCACCATTGTTTTTTGCTTGATCACTGTGGGGACCAGTAATGCAAATGTGCATGAAATCCCAGGCTCTCTACTTTAGAGTCAGAGCTCAGGAGTCAAGGATTCCCCTTTCCTTTACTACTTAAGGATAGAGCTGTAAAAGGTATGAAGAGTCTGTGCTTCTGTTGCCGAAGTATATTTAGTTTGGGGGGTTCTTTAACGTTGGACAGCATGAGGCAGTTGTGTGGAATGCTCTAGCCGTGCCCTTTGTCTCTGTGTAGATCAGGTAAAGGTTGGGGAAGACAAGGATGCAGGAGGTATTGCAACATTCTCTTTGCCAGCTTGGGTTGCCGTTTCTAAAGATACATGAACGTTGCATTAGTGAAATGACATTAGTAAAATGAAAGGTTGATTCTAGTCTATGAGATAATAAAGGAAACTTCAGTTTTCTGTTTTAACTGTCACCTCCACAGTGTAGCTTGCTTTCCTTTGCTTTTTTAAATGTAGCTGGTATGCTGGGAATAGTGATTTAACTGTAACAAGAGACAAGATGGAGATGTAGAAAATGTCTTGGAAAGCAAAATGCACTTTAAGTTACTCAATTCTTTTACTTTGTCTCTTGTTAAACGAAAAATTGGAAGATTTACCCCTGAATCCACTGTTCTAATTGACCACTAAGGACTCTGAAAACTGATAATGGTTCTTTTCTAGGTCATGCTGCCTCCTGGTGCTCAGCACTCTGATGATAAAGGTGCTAAAGAAACTATTCTTGATGACGATGAGTGTCCACTGCAGATATTCAGGGAGTGGCCTAGTGATAAAGGTATGTCTAAAAAGCTTTAAGACATTTCTGTGCATCGGGTGTTGTAAACCATGGTGTGGAACCCCTGTAAAGAATGAAATTGGATTTTTTTTTCAGACACTTTAAATATTACTTGCTTTTAGAGTTATTTACTATTTCATTCAGCAATGTTTGTATTCAGCAATGATGTATTACTATACATCTTTAGATAGTAGAAGGGTTTTTTACCTTTTAACCTAAAATTTCTGAATTATTCACTGTGGAGAAGTATACTATTAATCTTTTAGATATATAGTTATTTTTAAGTTAAAACTATCTAAGTGTCGGGAACTTAATAAGCTGAAAGCAATCCTGTGGAACACTTTAAAAATAATAGATGTTTGATATGTGTTTGTTCACTGATAGAGAAATTCAAAGAATGTATAATACTGTGTTTTAGGAATACTAGTCTTTCAGCTGAAAAGGCGGCCTCCTGATTATATCCCAAAGAAATCCAAGAAACTAACTGATGGAAAGCCATTAAAAGGGAAGGAAAGAGTTGACGGGTCTGGTTATGGCTCTTGCCTTCCTCCTGAGAAACTACCATACCTGGTAGAATTAAGCCCAGGTAAGGATTCTGATTATCTAATAGTCTAAATTGCATGATTACATAATCACTTAGATTTTTCCAAAAAATAAGGCAAGTCTCTTGGCAGTGTAAGTGAAAGCCACTTCAGTTGTTTGGATGTCAGATTCTGAATTGGAGATATCTATAGAGACAGAGCTGCATTTTGCAAAAAATCAAAATTTTAGTAGCAAATATTTTTGTAGTAAAATAAGAAAAGAAATGATTGCATAAGACTTTGTCTATATTAGCATGGTTTCAAGTATGAAATTGTGTTTCAAAAATAAACAAAAATATCATTCTATCTTCAACTTCTTTGTATTTTGGGGTTTAAACTTGATAATAAGTAAAATAGTTTAACATCTTGTCTTGTCATTTTGGGGAGGAACCAGAAAAGCAGGGCTTAAATCTGGTTTGTATTGCATTCAGAAGTATACTGTAGCATACCTCGTAAGGTGTATTTGACAGTGCCATTTTGGTGGTGTGACCTTGGCTGGACACCAGATGCCCACCAAGCCACTCTATCACTTTTCTCCCCTCCTGTCAGCTGGACCAGGGGGAAGTAAATAAGATGAAACTTGTGGGCAGTTTAAGGAAAAAGCAAAGCAAGGCCACAAGTGGAAGCAAAAGAAAACAGAAGTTTCTTCTTCCAGCAGCCCGCAATGCCTGCCCCTTTTCTGGGAAGCAGGGCTCCAAATGTGTAGTGGTTGCTCTGGAGGACAAGCTGATGCCCTGCCCCCTCCCCCTTTTCCTAGCTTTTATAGTTCAGCTGACATCATATGGTATGGAATATCCCTTTGGTCAGTTTGGGTCAGCTGTCCCAGTCATGTCCCCTCCCAAGACCTTGTCCACCCCATCCCACTGCGGGGGGAATGTTGAAAACCAGCCTTGGTGCTGTGTGAGCCCTGCCCAGCAGCAGCCACAACACGGGTGTGTTATCAGCACCTTTCCAGCTCTCAGAGCAAAGCACAGCACGGGGAGAGCTGCTATGGGGAGAATTAACCCAGCTCAGTCAGACCAAATACAGGCATACATGAAAAATAAAATTTTAGGGCAACATACCCACAAATTTGAAATTAAAACTTCTTTGCTAAACATCTTTCAGTCTATATGGAACCTTCAAATCACTAGCAAGGCTGGGTTTTATTTTGGCATCATTACAGCTCTCTGGGCTGCACTGTAATTTACAATTAATTTTATGACCTAGGAACAGCCAGGGGAGTTTATTTCTAGCATAACAACTGATAAAACACACACAACTTCTACTTTCAATTTCTATTGTCTTCACATTTAAAGATTTGGGTGAGGACTTTAATTTTTGGTGATTTACTTATTTGCAGTTCTATTTCCTGTTAAATGTAACGTGGATACACTCAGGTATCCAAACAAGTTATTTTACAATTTGAAGTCTAGTTGTTTACTTTTTGGGAATGAAGGTTGGAAATTGGTGTTGAAAACTTAGACCAGAACTACAGACAAAAAGTTAAATTCATAGCCAAATAGTTGTGGTTTTGGTTTTTTTTTTCCTTTTGTTTTTGTTTGGTTTTGTGTGTGTTTGGTTGGTTTTTTTCCAGATGTAAGTAACAGTATACAGAATATATTAAGTGCATTTTATGTTCTATATGTTGAGGTTTGATTTGCATATTAATATTTTGGGTTCTTTTAATAGTACTTTAGATTTCTTTTCTTGTACTCTAAACTCTTGCTCGTCATGGAACCTCATTGATTTAGTATTAAAACTTTGTGCTTGGGCAGTGGAGCAAGACATCCATTAACTGAGAGGAAAAACAATCTGAAATGCCACAGGTGGCAATGCCGTGTGCTTAGCCTTTGTCGGTTGCCCGTGGGACTGACCTATTGTTCATGTTTTCCTTCTAACAGCTTGTTGTCGCTTTTCTAAACAATAAGGATTGTTTCATTCCATAGCTTTGTAGCACTGATATCTTTATATTCTATGCAGTTTCTAAAGTTGAAAGAGTTTAATGCACTTCACCCTTGTAAATTGAGTAAGTGTTGTCTGGCTACAGTTTCACCCTTTCCTGTCTTTTCTTTTCCTACCCTCTTCCGCATGTTCTGCATGGTATCTGTCCTGCTGGTGCTGCCTTCACCTGGGTCCTCTGCATGTGTTTCTAACCCCAGGGAGAAGGAATCACTTTGCCTACTACAACTATCACGCATATGAAGGTAACACTATATTTAATACTCTTCTCTCATTAGTCACTAAAAACATTGCTCGCTGTAAATCTTTTGTTTCTTTTTGACAAATGAAAGACTGTCTTGCTTATCTTAACTTTTTTCCCAAGAGACTGCTTCTATGAAGTAGTTATCTCTCTTGTCAGCTGCCCTTCAGTTATTCTGTGGACAAACATCAAATAGATCATGAATGTGCTACCATCCAAAGAGTTTCAACCTTCCAGCTAAGGTTAACAACTAAATTTCATAGGGTGGTTTACAAGCAGTGTTATGGTAGAAAGAAAAATGTTCTTTGATCCATCTGATTGCAGAATTCATAGTTAAAGTGAATTGGGTAAATGGTATGGAACTTATTAGTGCTTTGGAGTGTTTGACCACATTGATGCAGTGGATGAAATCAATCATGATTTTTATGTGAAGTAGTGTTTGGGCCACTCGCTTTCTGCTCTGTGGTGTTCCATAGCATCCTTTGATGATTCTGCTGCCTTGTTTATGGTGTTGCCTAACATTAACAGTGTATGTTGAAGAGATTTAGCCAAATTAGACAGTAGAGTCTTGTTCATTTTTATCTGTAGCATTAGAAATGGATAACCTACAAATCATTATGGATCTTTGATGCTCCTGAGAGTTTAGAGTAATGTACAGATATTTCCTGGTTTGGCCAACTAGACAAGAATATAAAGCCACTTTCTCCTTCATTGTGAAATATGTACCAAAATACTCTTTATTTTTCTTAGTTTTTTAGCATCTGTTTCTTCATTTTATTTTCTAGACTGCTGTAAAAGTTCTATATGTCTGTTAGTGTTGCTCACCCTTTCATGGCTGTGGAGTACAATAGTGGGTTTTAAAGAACTCTGTTCAAACTTATGCCTCCAGTGCTCAACTCCTTGAATTTGGTCTTGCATTTCATTAACATCATTATTCCACAGAGCAGAAAAGATCCACAGAGTGTGCTGAGCCAATAAGGCATAGACAAGCTCTGCAAGAATACCTGACCATTGAGTAGAAAGCTTGAAATTCAGTTATATCTCACTGGGGGGAAAAAAAAAAAAATTAGTTTCTTAAATCTTTATATCTTAGAGTGTGAAAAAGAGGTTCTAGTAGTCTAGAGTCCAGTCTGTCTCTTTGGAACAATACATTTCAGAGTACTTGTATTTATTGTAGAAATAACTTCTGTAGAAGTGTCCTTCTGTCAAAACACTGGCTGTTTGTATTCTTGCAGAAGAATCTGGCAGGCTTCAGTTTCATGCCCTGTGCAGTTGCACAAATTCAGTAAGTTGGCCACTGGAAGTATTGCGATTAGATTTTTGGTGCTTCTCCACAGCTGACGTTGTTGGTTGTATGACTATTGTAGGCTGAAGATCAGATTCTCTACAGTACAGTAGAGGCTGCACTTCAGTAGCTTGTGGCTGTAAATGTGGCAGCCAGCAACTGTTTTCCAACTCATGTAGATGAACCAACAAACTGACGTGAATCTGGTAGTAAAAGTAGTAGATGGGATAGACTGAAGTTAAGATACCACAGCACTTGGAGTAGCTGATACTGTCTTTGTTATCTGTGAATATGGTTGCTGATGAGTTTGAGATGTTATTAACTTCAGTTGTTCAATCATATTTAAAATCTGAGAAAAATTATAAAAGCCATCCTTTTATTTTTTACGGTGTAAACCTCTCAGATTTATCCTACAAGCTTGAAATTGTAATTTTAAAGCATTTGTGGGGGGAAAAAAAAAAAAGTCAAAACCTTAAGACTTTTCTTCCTGTCTTGTCACAATAAAGTAACCCAGAGCTGTAGAATTGACAGCATGGGAGATGCTGAGAACCTGCAGGTATAACAGCTCAGAAGAATTACAGGAGGTTTAAAAAGCTTAAAAGCCTTGGCCAGGGCAGTTTCCCTGGCCAGTCTTCCTTCTGAGAACAGAACTGCAGTGTGGTACGTGGTAACACTTTCACAAGTCAGTTTGAAGGGGCTTGATTCAGTGAGGAATGTGACAAACAATCTTCTTTCACCAAAAATGTTTACTATTGGTTCTTTCTGCTGGAAGTGCACATCTTGTCTGAAATTGAATAGCAAAATTATCTCCTGAATTTGACAAGATATTTCAAATCTGCCCAACCAATCCTTTAAATTTCTTACTGTTGAAATTCTTAATGCTCAGGAACTTGCACAGGAAATCTGCTTTTCAAATGTGACTTTAGCTAATTATAAGTCAGTAGGTGCAGTGCCTGTGTGGATGTTTTTGTTCAACCTTGGGCTTACTTGTTTTCTATGATCATCATTTGGTTTAGTCCGTTTTAAAGTCAATACTATCTACCATCACTGTTTCAAGCACTGGATTAGCAAAATCAATTGAAATTATCATCTCCAAAGTGGTTTAGTGGACATCTTTTAGTGGTGAAGTAACGCATTTAAAATATATATGCATGAAGGAAGGCCTGTCGTGTCTTTTTGCTGTTGATCAAAAATGTACATTTGTATTATGAATCACTGAGTTGATTGTGCTTACAGTGACTGTTCACTCCTATTTAGTGTACAGTTTAATAACACTGCTATTTGAAATGTGAATGACTTGTAACTGCATAAACCCAGTTGTGAAATCTATTTGTATTGCATCCTTAGCATGGAAAGTCAGAGAAAGCCAAGTTTTCACAGGTTTCACATAAACAATTTCACTAGTGACTGCTGGTGAATAGTAATACACCGTGCATCTTTCTACTCTACACTATGTTTTATAGCTGTTTTTACTGTACATTTACATGCTTTAGTGTTTTTGAAAGACCCTTGTTTTCTATGTCACAGTTTCCTGCGTGGTCTTTGGGAATAAGATCTGCTTTCTGATTGAGGGATACCTCTTAAAATACAAGTTTCAATCTGCAGCAGGCAGTGTGCACAGATGTACGTGTACTTCTGTCACGGGGGAAGTAACTTGTGAAACTAATTTCAAATGCAAACTGTACCAAGTTTTATTTGAACCCTCCTATGATGTCACTGGAAAAAGCTTCATCAGGTAGATAATTAAGTTTAATGCATGCAATAGTGGCTAACTTGGTCTCTTGAATCATAGTTCTTGCTTCTTCAGCTTGTGTCTGGGAGGCACATTCCAATTCAGTTGTCTCAGCTTAAAAAAATCCCAAGAAAATAGATGTTTTCTGCACCTATTTAGCTCTGCTAGTGTTATTCAGTTATGAGCGCTATAAATAGAATACAGACCATCTTTTCTTCTGTGCCATGTGTTTACTTATGCACACATATAAAATGAATAAGTTTGCATAGAGTTCATACATCATCTTGCCGTTGCTGCTTCTGTATTGTTTTAGTGCCCACCTTTCTCAGAACTTTGACCTTTTGAATTTCTAAAGTAAAAGAAAACTGTTGTTGTGTCAGGTAAAACTTGAAAGTATGTTATTCCCTCTCCTCCCCCCCCCCCCCCCCCCCCCCCCCCCCCCCCCCCCCCCCCCCCCCCCCACCCTCCCTCTACCTCTCCACCC
>JANHGN010017587.1:44222-72416 GCA_024605025.1 Megaceryle maxima | reverse complement strand
GAGCACTGGAAGGGGCTCCCCAGAGAGGTTGTGGAGTCTCCTTCTCTGGAGATTTTCAAGACCCTCCTGGCTGCTCCCGTGTGACCTGTGCTGGATTAGATGGTCCTGCTCTGGCAGGGGTCTGGACTCGAAGATCTCCAAGGTCCCTTACAACCCCTGACACCCTGTGATCATACCCTGTGGTAATGTAGCCTAATGGTGTTGATTAATTTCTTCTTGCCTTTTACCTAATTTGTAGCTTTCTGAACAGTACTTGTATCCTTACTCATCCTTTGGTCAGCCTAAATATGATTTACTTAGCTATTGCACTAGCTAGTATGTGTTCTTTCTTGTTGCACCTATGACCTCCCTTCAGGGGTAGGACCCAGTTGTTGCACTGAGAGTTGGATGAACACAACGAACTTGCTTCTCCCAGGATCTTACGTTCTTAGCCAATGTGTTAATTACAACAGAGAGATAATAAACAGGTATTTTCTGTATGCTACACCAGGTATTCTGGTATAGTAATGAGATTTTTGATCAGAATGCTGTCAGGTTTTTTTTAAGAAATGATAGAGAAGGAGAATTCTTTAAGTAGAAGATGGGATAAGGAGAAGGACAGAGTTTTTGGGTGAGGATTTCTCACATGTAGGGGCAACATCATAGCTAAAAGTTTACAGAACTATACCTGAAGATATATTAAGGTGTATGATGAAAATCATTCCATTCTCTTAATGTGTATTTTATGTTTGGTGTGATAGAAGATCAAAAGGCAGAAGGGACAGGTGCCAACCGAAAAACACGATCCATGTTTTAAGGTAGAAAATGGCATTTGCAGCCCTGTTGTGAGTAGATATGAGTAGGACAAGAGTGTATCTGTTAAAGTCAGAGAAAAAAAGAAAACCTTCAAGAGTGGAAATTCAGTCATGAGAGCCTGGAAAACAGGTTTAATTTTGTGAATGGGCAGGAAAACTATATCTGGAGGTTATAATTTTTGTCATCTTTCAATTGGTATTGCCATCTCCTGTCAGTACAGTAACAGCCCTGCCTTTATTCTCCCCCCTTATTTTCCCAACTGCTTTGCAGGCAGGCCCACTGACAGTGGACATGGCTGAAACACAAAGCTGTTCTGAAAAGCTGGCAAAGCTTCCAGTGTAGGGGTTTGTCTGCTTTTGTAGGGGGTTTTGACTACTTCTCTGTGGTGTGATGCTTCCAATTAAGCAATACCGTTCCCACTTTAAAGGAGGAAGAATTGCATCTAAATTCATTTTGGTGCCAATTCTCAAAGTTCTTTTTGCATCTTAAAGAAGTAAATAAAGATAAAAATAAAGATAGAAATTAACTTTTTACAATGGAACAGTAAGTTTTATTTAGATCCTCCAAAATCCACTCTCATATCTGCACATAATATTAAACCAGTTACTATAGCCACGTCAGTCAGCCTTTCACAACAGGTTGTTTTCTGATCATTTTTTTCCCATTAAATAGTATCAGTTGGTTTTGGTTTTTTTTTTTCCCTTTAGAGTTTTAGCATATATTTGAAATAATATATTTTGATTTTATTTTTGGATTGTATTTGTTGCAGAACTTCTAAAATTAAATCATATGTCATGTGTTTCACTCACTGCTATTTGCAGGTCCTTGTAATTCATTCCATTTGTCAAATTTAATAAGCTGGTTTACTTCCTTTTTTTGTATAAATTTGTTTTTATTTCTGTTTTTCATATTGTGAGTCATTTATTAGACCAAATAGGATGACATTTATCTTACTTAAGGCACACTTACAGCCTGCTGCAGCCTTTAGACTTTCTACTGAAGCACCTCAGGGCCTGGCTCTAGGCAGAGAATTGTATATTTTATTTTATTTTATTTTTCCTTTCAAAATTTGGAATTTTAGAAATAGAAGTTGGAACCAACAGGAACAAAGTTGATGAGAAAGGATTCCTAGCAGCAGGATGGCAGTCATCTGTGGCCTGTGAAAGGCTCCCTTTCCTGTACACACACTTCCTTCTCTCTCACGCTCTTTTTCTGGTTTGGGTGGAAATATGGTGACAGCTTTGCGACTGAAATGCTTGAACTGGGAATCCATGGAAGTATCTTCCTGACACTCACAGGAAATTCTCAGCAGGACTGAGTTTAAGTGCTGTCATTGTGTTTCATTAAACAGCAAATGACCTTCAAGTGACAGAGTGGACACACATAAAAGAAGCAGTACTCAAGAGCAAAGCCATTCCAAATCTGATAAATGTGTTTGTTTCTTCTGAACAGGAACATGAGAGTCTGCTGTCAAAATGGCAAACCAAAAATTTAGAGAACCTCATTGAGTTGCACAACAAGGCTCCAGTCTGGAATGATGATACTCAATCCTATGTTTTGAACTTCCATGGGAGAGTCACTCAGGCTTCAGTGAAGAACTTCCAGATTGTCCATGACAATGACCGTAAGAGTCTGGTGGAGAGTGTGTGGGGCTTATGTGAAGAATTGGATCCCAATAATTTGGGAGAACTCCATTTATTTCATGAGGTTTGGGAGGAATAAGGACACACTTCCTGAAGAAGGAAGACTGGGTGGAGGAATTCAGATCAGGATTACTGGGACTTCTCAGCTGTCAAGAAAACTATAGAAGGTCTCCCTTTTTCTGGGGTGGGTGCAGTGAGTGCTGCCCATAGCTGCAGCAAAAGAGAGGGCCAGTACAAGCTTCTTGAGGGAAAGAAAAGGATTAATACAGCACTTTCAACCCTTTCAAGCAACTTTCAAGCAAAAGAGTGGTTTGAGCTTTGTTTCTGAGAAGAAAGGTAACCTCTAGAATAACATGGTCACTCTAGAGATTTCAAGGTCATATGTGAGAAAGGATGAATATACCAACCACATATATTCAGGACTGCCAGATGTGTGGGTTTTTTTGTTTGTGGTTGGCTTGTTTTGTTTTTGGTTTTGTTCTTGTTGTATTGTTAGTTTTTTTTAATTTGCTTCACTGTGAAATTGTTAGTCTCTGAATCTTTCTTTTCTCCCCAGCTGACTACATTGTGATGCAGTTTGGTCGTGTAGCAGAAGATGTGTTCACTCTGGACTATAATTATCCTCTCTGTGCTCTTCAAGCCTTTGCTATTGGACTCTCCAGCTTTGATAGTAAATTGGCCTGTGAATGAGAAACAAGAGACCTGAAACATGGAACTCACTCCCATCCCTGCATCTTGTTGTAGGAGTTCCAGGTGGAGTAATGAAAAGCACATTGGGGATGGAAGGGAACTGGAGGACAGACTTGTGCAGGCTTATTAGAAAGCAAGGACGAGACCTCAGAGCATCATGGTAGTTGACAGTAGATCATTGTAGGACCCTGTCCCAAGACTGAGCAGTCTCTCTATGCACTGTGGAAGAACAAGAAATGTGGGTGATGTTTTTGTCATCGCTGTTGATTCTGATTTCAGAATCCTTGTGACAGATGCTGCATGAGAGTGAGCTAAGGAATGTAGCCCACTAATTGGAACCTCTTGCAGCTGGGATTAGAAAAATAGTAGTTTAGTGTTCAGAGACTTTGGAACTTCCACAATGCCCCTGGAGGTGATGCTACTGATCTGAACTCAAGTGTTCCCAAACAGATGGATTTAGAAAAAAAAAAGGAGGACAGTTCTTGGCATGTGTGTCTTTTGCCCTGTGTTTTGCCCAGCATTTTGCTGTCTGTTACAATGGCCAGACACGGAAGGATCCAGTTTATGGCTCTGAGCACCTGTAAGTAATGTTCAACAAATACAGAGCTGAAATGAGACACCAGCTCTGATAAAACACTTTTTCTCTGTGAGATGATTCTTTGTTCAGGCTGATAATCCAGTTCCCTTTCATTATTCTAATTGCTCCATATCCCTCAACGGTCTTTTTACCAAATAAAGAACAATCAAATCTCAAACACTCTCTTTTTTTAGTTGGTGGTATTATAACCATTGCTGTTTCTGTTATTCTTAACCATGTGAAAAAGGAAACTGAAGAGATGATAGAATCTGACTGAATTTGGCAGAAGGTAACATTGTAACAATATACAGTATTATTCCTGAAAAGCAATGTTCTGATTGATTGAATCTAGACTGTAAGCTGATCAAAAATATCTTTGTCCATTGTTTGTAAAATGTACCACATTTTTTTAGGAACAGTTAGTGACTAATTTCACCTTTTTTTTAAAAACATTCAAGTATTTCAAGTCTTGGCATATTAAAGTAGGTTTTATAGAAATCATTTTAACCTGATTATAAGGAGTTACCTCAAAAGGACTTTACAGATGGTTTCAAAGGCATCAGTGAGTTTAAAAATATTAAACAATGTATCTATCATGGGGCTTTGCAATGTGTCCTTCCAGTCTGTCATTTTTAATGCTGGGTGTCCAATATGGACACTGTAGGTCACAGCATGGAATGCCTCTTGATTCCTATGGCCCTGACTTGAGTGAATTGCTGCACACTGTGACATGTAACCCTTGGAGTGTGCACACATCTGCTGGGCACTAAAGCAGAGAACTGTTACTGTCTTGCCTGTTTTGTTGCCCTTATGCACATTGATGACAATCCTGGAAAGCTCTGTTCCTCTACTGAGAGAATAGGTGTTCTCCAGCTTTGGATATCGTCAGCAGACTCATTCTGTTTCAAGATCCAAAGAGGCAGATTCATTGTTTTTGGTCTCTGGAGTCTTTGCAGTGGTAGATATCACTTGTTCTTTCAAAATAATGGAACTCTGAAGATATTTTCTGGTATTATCAGGGGTAAAAAAAAAAAAGGTAATCATGTGTACACTCTATTTAACTGTAAATTGTGAATTGATGCTGCGAAAATCGGCTTGTGTATCTCTCCCATACCCATTCTGCATTAGCTGGTGAGTCGTTGTCTTGAGATGATCTCATCAGCAGAGTAGTCATGAAGAGAACTTCAATCACGGATCTCGTTTGTGCCTTCATGTACTTCCTCCTCCTCAGGCAGTGGTTTTCCAGTTGTGCTTTTCTGAGTTCTTGGCTGATGACTCTGCATTCCCTCTGTCTATCCAGAAAAACTAAGCCAGTTTTTTACCTGTCTTGATTATTTTTCTGTCTAGGACTGTGTGAAGAAACTGGCTTCTGTTAGTCTGGGGTGATCTGAAGGTAGAATGCTAATTTTCAACTCAAGATGGTTTTCTCTGTGCTCAGAAGGCCACAGTAGCATCCCCTTCACTCACCCTTTCAGATAAGACTGTCAGCAGTGGCTGTTCAAGCTGTGTGTTGCCATCAAGTGATCCTAGCAGGTTCAGAGCCTCTGGGTCTCAGTCGAATTCTGCAGACAGATGAACTGATTCAGCGTTCTTGTTATATTTATATATGTTGTATTTATAACTTTTATATCTAAATGAAAATAAGCTAATTTATATATTGAAAAATTCCTTAATTCTAAATGATTTTTTTTGGTAAGATTTTGCTGTCACATTTGGGTGTTCTTTGTTCCTTCTGTACTACATACTACCTGTTTCTTCCTGTCTTCTTGTACCTCATCTCTCTTCTTACTCACCCTTTTCCTTTGTAATTCTCAGTTCTCTTCCTTTGTTGTGTTGTTTTTTTATTGGTTTTATTTTTTTTTTATACACTTAGAATTCTGGGAATAAATGTAAGGTTAGTCACTCCAATACTTTTTTTTTTTTTTTTTCCATCAGCAGGTCTTTCTTTATAGTTCTTGGTTTCCATTTGATTCTCTTAGCTAGTTGCACTTCTCTGCCCCATGTTTTTAATGTTTCTCCCAGCATCCAGTCAGGGCTTTTGAGATGGTTCTTTCTGCAATTTCCTACCCTCCATCTGAACCCGTTCTGCTGTTGAAATACAATATCATATTTCTGAATCAAGAACTGAAATAATACAAGGCTAGGAGGAACACCAAGTTGAATGGTTATTTTTTTTTATATTTCCACTGGGAGATGTGTGAACCTCTGTAAGAAGAGATACAGTGGTTGTGGTAATCAGAAACTGACACAGCTCTCAACACGTAGGCCCTATTCTTCATCCATCTCTTTATTTTCATCTGAGAGAAATCAGGTTTACTTGGCAGGGAAAACTGAGCAGGAAATACTACTGGGTGATTGATCTTAGTACAGTAATATTAGTTGCATACATGCAAATGTAACATTGGTGAAATCCAAAAGACATCTTAAAACAAAGGAGACATATTAAACTATTAAATATGAATCCTAAAGACAAAACCAGCTCCTTGGCTGCTCTAAGTTCATTGGCTCATAAATATGAGAGACAGTAAATAAATAATTTCTTGCTTTTTAGGGGTAAGTCTGTCAGTGAAGTTTTGCTGCTGAATTTGGTAGCGGTACAACAGGGGGGTTTGTTACTGTTGGCATAATAATTATTATATTATACTTAGTGTGCTCCTCTACTTGCTCGTCTTAATGGCTCTGTAAATCTCTCTGAATTAGATTTCCTGGTTCTGGTACAGAAGACAAGAAAAGCCTTCCGTGTGATTTACAGAGCTAAGAGTTTGTGTGAAGTCTTGCGCAACTGAACTATGGACAGGTTCCTTCTTTGGCAGTCAGGAATCTCATCTTCTCTGTCACAGTGTCAATGACTTCAGTTGTACATAACTTCAGTTTGGAACTACTACAGCTGAAACCCAGAACTAAGATGCTTAAGGTATCCCAGGACCAAAAGATTTGGCTCAGCATATAGTTAGGAAGATGAGTAAAGAAACAGCACTGGTGTAAAGGATAAATTCTCTAGTAAGGGAGAAGACAGCCTGGTAAGATTGAAAGCCCTTGAAAGAAGGCAGAGACCCTGTACTCACTGTTACTCTTGTATCACTTGAACAGTGCAGTCTATAGTTTTTCTGTCCCTTAACATGTTCTGTATGGAATGATTCTTTCCTCACTGGAAGCTGGAGGTCACTTCTTTGGTCTCAAAAAGGGAGAAAAGTCCAGAAGCAAACTAACTTCACCAAAACACAATAAGGTAAAGGCAAATTGTAACCTGCTCCTCTAATTTAGCATTTAATTTAGAGAATACATCAATGGGTGAATGTATTCTAGAGGATGCAATTTGTGATCATTGACTTTGATTAAATTAACATTTCCAAACAAGGCAAACCCTTGTGTTTGTCTGCAACAAGACAGCTTAAAATTATTAATGAAACAAACTATTCTTTTTTTTTTTAATGCTTAATTGAATTGAGTCCTTTATTAAAGGGAATCCTAGAATGGTAGGGGTTGGAAGGGATGTCTGGAGATCATTGAGTCCAACCCCCCTGCCAGAGCAGGGTCACCCAGGGCAGCCCACACAGGAACAGATCCAGGCAGGTTTTAAAGTCTCCAGAGGAGACTCCACCCCCTCTCTGGGCAGCCTGGTCCAGGCTCTGTCACTCTCACAGTGAAGAAGTTTTTCCTCCCATTGAGGTGCAACTTCTTGTGTTTCACCTTGCTACCATTAGCTCTCATCCTATCTCGGGGCACAACTGAAAAGAAACTGGCCCCTTCTCTTTGACACCCACCCTGCAGAGATTTGCAAACATTAATAAGATCCCTGAGATGGGAAAGTAATACTATTTTACTGTGAAAAAGTTATTTTAGAAGCTGCATATCAAAATTATTCAGATAGATTACATAAAGGCTTGGGGAATTCAGTCTCAACTGCTTGTGCAACTCCCTCTGCTTTCTGTTCCAAGTGTAACAGTTTGCATCCACATTACCCCCAGTATATTAGAAAAAAACACCCCAAAACAGTAAAAAAAAAAAAGATAAAAATCCCCCAAAATCTCTATTCTCTTGAGTGGGTTTCCATCTTCAATTGCCTGGTGTCCTGCAAACAATTTGTGTGATGATTCACAGGAAGGAATACGTTTCAATTCCTTCTTTGAGCTATGTTGATTCTGCAGGGAAATGGGAGCAAAACAATACATTAGTCACATAATCATGAAACCTTGCCTAGAATTCAGTGAACAGACATAATGAGAAATGAGCTACATTTGTTTTTCATTAAATTACATGGTTTTAAATATGGCTTAGTAGAAACAGTGGCTAAACGAGATATTTAAAGCTTGATACAAGACAAAACCAAAACCAACACAAAATAATTGAATTGAATTTTGTAACTTCATCTTATTTATATTGTATATACTCTGGATTCCTACAGTTGTATCAGAAAACTTCTTAAGTAGTCATAAAATAAAATTATTGCTGCGTTGCCTTACAAAGAAAAGTAATTGTAAATGTATCAAAAAGAATTACTAATACCAGTTACCTTCAGCACTGCCAAACTAAAATAAACACATACCTACATAAATAAATAAGTGAAGGTGGGGTTGGCCTTCCAGATTCAAGACTAAGCTTATGAAGTTGATGGGTTTTGCCATCTGGTTTCTAAGGCCTTAGCACACATTTAGCTCCTGGTTTTGGTCTTTTCTCTGCGACTTAGGAGCTTCTTTAGCTTTGGGTTCTTACCAAAAGCTGAGATTTTTCTTAATCCGTTTCTTCACTAGATTTGAAGTTTGAAACAAAACCGACCGTGTCAGAACTACCACTGGTAGTTCTGCACACACCAGGCAGCTCTGACAAAGTCGTCTGGTGGAGACACGAAAAAGTTTATTTTGCTGATGTAGCTGCACTGCCCAGAGCTGTTAATAGGATGTAGCTACACTTACTAATCTTGCTGGTTTACTACGGTATTTGTTTCGAGGCTGTGGTTTACCAACCCTAGCACAGCTCTCAGTCTCCTATCAGCATTTTCTAGCGCACATTGATACTCCCGCACGGGTGGAAAAATAGCAGCTTTGCCATGAGACTCGAGGAAAGCCGAGCGGACAGCCCTTTGCCCTTAGATGTGTCGTGTTAGGACGATTAAATTGTTCTAACCACTTCTGCGATGTTGGGGATGGTTTGCTTTTACCGCATGGAAATCCCGTCCCTAAGGGGCTTCGAAGAAGTGTTGTCCGTGGGCTTCCGAAGGGGTGGGTGCGTCGGGAGCGGAGCCCCCTCACCTGCCGTCCGGTCCCGGCGTCCGGCTCTCGGGCTACCGCCGAATGTCCGCAGCCCCGGAATCACGCCCCTAGGAGAGCGCCAGGCAAGCGGCGGCATTTCCCGAGCTCTTCCCCCGGCTGAGGCCGGCCCATCCCAGACGCAGACTTCAACTTCTTCCCCGTCTGGGCATCGCGCTGATTCCTGGAGGCTGCGGAGTACCGAGAACCCAGCCCTTCCCTTCCCTTCCCTTCCCCCGCTCCCCGCTCCCCACTCCAGGCCGCCCGGAGTTTCCTTCCTCCGCTCAGCTCACCCCTGTGCGGGGCGGCCTCATCCCGCCCCCGCGGGCCCCCTCTTCCGGCCATTGCCCGCGTTCCCTCCGCCCCGGTCACACGCGGCCCCCAGCCGGGGAGCGCCCGGCCCCGCTGGGTTTTGTTCCCAACTCCGCCTCGTCTCTTCGTTTGCCTCCCCCCCCTCCCGCCGCCAGTCCCCTCCCCAGCCCCGTCCCGGCCCATGTGTTAGCCGGCACTCCCCTCCCTCGGCCGCGTTCATTTCATACCAACTCTCATTCCTCGCATTCCTCACTTCCTCCTTTCAAACTCCAGGGGAAATAAAAACCCTCCCTTTTCCTCCCAAACTCCTGCCTGGCCGCGGCTGCCGCCGCCCCCTTCCCGCCGCCGCCTGGACTCGCCGTCCCGCCGGCCGCTCCGCGCTCCTCAGGTGAGTGTGCGCTTTGTGCCTCGGGTCCCTCTGGCCCCGGCAGCTCCCCCGGACTGCTCCTCGGGTCCCCTCCCCGGTCAGCCGGCCCACAGGAGCGCCCGGCCCGGCATTGTTCGAGCCGTCCCCGCCGCTGACGGAATTGGCGAAGGGGGAGCCCTGAGGGCCCACCCTAGAGCCGCCCCGAGGGTAGCTCCGGCTCCCTGACAACTTTTTATTCCTCTCTCTTTCCAACTTGGCGGTGGCGATTCTGAGCCAGAAGTTGACCCGCCCGCTCCCCTTGTCCAAGTCCCGGCTCCCACCCCTGCGGGCTCGGGGGTGGGGATCGGGCGGGAGCGAGGGGCAGGCGCGGCAGCAGCAGCAGCCCTCCCTCCTCTGCTCTTTCGGCAGAAAGTCCTGGAGCAGAAGGAGGCTTTGAAGCCGGTCCTTGCTGCCCCTATAGACCCACCAGTCGCTCTTGCCTAGCTCAGGTCAGGACACGCCGTTCCACGATCGCTTTCGCGCGGGGTGAAGGGGCGCGGGTGCCTGCAGGAGAGAGGGCGAAAGGAGGGAGGGTTTGGAGGCGGTCATGTGCGACGGAGGAGGCACAAGCGTACAAAGGAAGCGATGGAAACATCCTCAATGGAGGCTCCAGCGGCTTCCCCCGTCGGGAAGGGGCTGCCGGTGGTGGGACTTGGGGAATTGGGTCGCTTGTCGCATCGGCTGAAAACTGCTAGGACTTCTAATGGAATAAGATAGGTCCCTTCCTCCCCGGGGAAAGTGGAGAGGAGGAGGAGGATCAGTACTTCCCGTAGTATATTTTCATGTACATTATGGAAGATGTTTTGGGGAAAACCAAGACAAAATCATAATCTGTGAGAAGGCATGTGAATGGTTACAGGTATTTACCAAAAAGAGGAGGGAATCCTCTATTCCCAGGTCAGTTATTCTGAAGTTAGAACTGAGTTTGGCTGATATGCTACCGAAAAAGATTTAAATTAAAACCCAACCCCCCAAAAACCAAAGAAAAGATTACTTTGGGGGAGCTTTTCATTTTATATATGTAATTCCATTTAAACAATTCCCTGCATGGGATGCTAAAGATGGGGCTTTGTTTTTTCTTTTGAAGGGGGAAAGAGTGTAACTCAACGTATTTTAAGGACTTACGTAAAGTACTTCATGGTGAGTGGTTATATGTAAGTAAAAAGTGAAAAAAATAATCAAACCCAAGCAAACAAAACCAAACGAACCACACTAATTTTTTTTTTTTTTTTTGGTTGCTTTTGTTTAATTTGAATTTACCCTAGTGTTACTTTCTAACCCTCAGAGTTGAGTTCTGCAAATCCTCTACAGAGAAGCAATGCAGGATACTTTTCCAGTGCAAGGGGCTGCATGGCAGGAAAGGAGATTTGGGTGGGTTGTTTTTTTTTTTTTCCCTATTTCCTATTACTCAGAACAGATCAGCTTCCCCTAGGCTCGATTGCAGTGTCTGTGTGGAAAGTGAGCAGAGCATTCGTTTACCTGTCTGTCCAGCTGTCTGCAGATGTTAAGAGGCCTTCTCCAGAAGGAGGTGGGCAGTTGGACAGAGCATAGAGGAACAGGGAGGAGTGAGGGGAACAGTATATGAGTGCCAGGGCTGGACTGAAGCTGCTCTACTACTACCTGTGCAGTTAAAGCCTTTTGGTCTCGCTAGAGAAGAGCCTGGATTGTGGTGTAATCTGTACAGAGGGGCTTGCTTGTTACAGCTGTTGGATGTTGAGGGACTGGTTTTCTTTGGAACTTGAGTTGGCAGAGCTAAGGACAACCAGCCAATGGGTGCAGTCACCTTATGGAGTTTTCCTAAATCTCGGTCTGGATGGCTCCCTCAAACTCGAGCATGCAACAGAATCTATCATCTCATCAGCTCATTGTTTGTATCCTCTCAGAAGTGACCTTGGGAGATCCATTGTCTTGTTTCCTGCTACATCTTTTGGATTGTTCAATTCATTTTACCAATGGCTTTGAAGTATTTTAGGTTATTACTGTAAGAAGTATTTTAATGTTAGTATATTACAGAACATCTGTGGGAAAACAGTATGAACATAGCACTGCCAAGCTCTGAAGAGAAAAAGGGCTTCATGGCACCAAAACTTGCTTGTGGTTTAAAATAAAATCACATTTCCTCTTGGTTTTCTAACTCAGGTATTTGTTTCACAGAACACAAATACAGTAAGCAGAGTTTCAAGAGGTTGCTGAAAGGTACGGTTTTCAGTAGGTGCTGCTTGCATCTGTTTGCAGTGAGATAGCAATCCACAGCTTTCTGTCATTGGTATTATTTTTCTTCTTCAGGTTGGGTCTTTTGGCTCTTGGTTCCATCACAGCGTAACTCAAGGGGTAGGTGCTGGCACCGCTGTAGACAGAACCTGTCCACACAGCCTCAAACTGTCCATTTCTGTACTTGTCACACACTTCTTTCCTTTATTGCTGGCGTGGATATTGGCACTGCTGTTCTCTGACCTGGGACAGGAGGCTGATACAGATGAAAATTAGCAAGTTAGTTTTAAGCCACATCTGCTCTCCAGTCCAGTTAATCCTATGGTCATGTACATGCTGGTGCAGCTGGAGGAGGTGGTGCAATGACTCCAGGGTGGGCAGCAGAGAAAGATCTAGGCTATTTTCTTAGCAACACTGACATCTTTCCCCACCTTAAATAGTTCCTTCATCTACAGTTGCTCTTATGAGAGTGAAATTATTTTCTGTCTTCTCTGGCCACAACTGTATCTTAAAAAAAAAAAAAAAAAAAAGGCAAAAAATCAAAAGCTCTTTGTTCATTTGGTTTTGGTGTTTTTAATTGTTTGGTTTTTTAATTTTTCATGGTTGATTGGTTTATTTTTCCATAAATGCTATGCAGTAGATCTTCCTGTAATTTTCTTGGTCTTTGCCCAATGTATTTAACATAAGAAAAGTTTTTGCAGTGGATCTTCCTGTAATTTTCTTAGTCATTGCCCAATGTACTTAAGAAAAGTTTTCTTACTCTACTACAACAGGTTTTGGCACGGTATTTTTGTGAAATGATTGCTTATTCTCTCTGCATTTGCACCTTCTAAGTTCTTACAAGCTACTAATGAGACTAAAGTTTTAATATTTTTCAAATATTCTAGGCCTAATGACTGTGTTTTATAGTCTTTTTTTTTTTGGTTTATCTGCTCATTTTGCAGAATGAGACCTGTTGGGGGTGATTCATGGGTCTTTGCTGTGATATCCAAGCACAGGCAGATAAGAATTGTATGGGGTCATTTTGTAGAAGCATTTGCTTTGGAGACAACTCTTACTTGGTCACCATCCTCAATCTTGCATATCTTTAGCTCCAGCTTCTGGCAGGGCTTTTTTCTTGGTTTATCTCTTTTTTTTTCTTGGTTTATCTCTCTTTTTCTTTTCATTGTGATTTCTTTGTATGACTTTCCCCACTTAGTTACATTTGTTTCCCTTGCTTCTCTTGGGTTTTGTTGTGGTTTATTTATTTGTTTGTTTGTTTATTTTGGTTGGTTGTTTTTTAGTTGTCTTTGACTGGTTTCTATCCATTAGGGTTCATAAACTTCATTCTGTATCATCTGCAAGTTTCCTTAACATTCCCTTTATTCAGTCTTAGATCTCTAATTAAGATGTCAAAGAAAACTGGGCAAAGATCACTGAAGCAACCCAGTAGATTCTCCCTGTACTTGTTGGTTCCACTGGTATATAGCATTACACTTAGATTTGAAGCCATTAGTTAATTTTATAATAATATGAGCAGCACCTTCTGAAGCCAATTTGAAGTAATTTTTCAGCTATGATTTCTTTGGAAAGTGGCAAATACTCTTCTAAACCTATTCCACGATGCACTATATTCTTTTCATTCCCCAACCTCATGGCTATTCTGTCATTCTTTTGAAGAGCAATCAAGTTTTTCCAGATTTACAGTAGTGTGTGCCCCTCTTTCTCTCTAACACCCGCATTGTGTCCCCATCGTGCTAATAAATGTCCCTTTGTAGAGCCTGGTAGAGAGTCAGCAGTTTGCATACCTAGAGCTCATTACAAGATCTGGAACTAGTTGATTAAAAAGAGCTCTTTGAGGTTTGGAGGTGGTGTTTGGGGGTTCTTTTTTCTTTTTGTTTTGGGGGGAGGGTGTTTATTGGGTGAGTTTTTGTTGCTGTTCCTGCCCCTTGGGTCTTCCTTTTTCTGGAGATGATGCAGTCACTCCCCTTTGTTTTTAACACAGTATGAATTAGATGTTTTCCTGCTAGGGAGGGGCAGGTTTTCCAGTTCCCGGTGCCACTGGCTGAGTCACTGGCTCTGTTTTCCTGTTCAGTTGTAGGTTTATAATTACCTTGTTCTTACCTTCATTAGAATATGATGGCCAAAGGATAGGTGTTTTACTTTGCTGTACCTCCGAGACATGTGTGGCTTTCAGAGCCTGGACACAAGACTTTGAAGAATCTGCTTTGCTATTGCCAAAGAGAAAATAAATTAGCATAGTCCTGAAAGTGCCTTCCTTCAAACAGTATGGTAACCATTAATGACAGATGTCTAGGCACAGTCTAATCTCTTGTAGCCATGTCCTGGTTTGAGTTAGAATAATTCAGTGATTTTACTTTTCAGCTCAGTTCTTCTAACTAACCACACTTTTTGTAATTAACAGCATGTTTTTGCAGACACTGTCTGCTTCCAGCAGTGATAACACCTCATGTTTGAAGTTAGTACCAAGGATTGGTGTGCAGACCAAGACCACTGCTGGATCTTGTGTGCCATGTTGAGGGGCATGCATGAGGGGGTGCAGAAAGTAAAGGTTGAACCTGCAGGGAGGAGTGGACAGGGCAGGTGACCCCAAACTGACCAACGAGGGATTCCAGCCCACAGACATCATATTGGGTATAAAGCAGAGGGATCATGAGGGTCAAGCTCTGCTTTGCTCTTCTTCTTCAATGGCTGGCACCCAAGGACACTGTCCGTTCTGCCTTTGATTCTGATCTGTGCGTTTCTGTATCCAGTTCCAAAATGCAACATGGTTCTTGTTTGCTGCTGGGTCCAGTTTCTGCTCCACAGCATCAGTGGTGACAGTGACATAATTGCCATTGGGGGGGGCTGGGTTTGGTGCTGTTTTTCTGTATATTTGTACATATTCCACATTATTATTATTATTAATAATAATAATTATTTTCATTAATGCTGTTCTAGTTTCCTTTTCTGATTGCTAAGTCTCTCTCCCCGATTTCCTTTCTCTTCCCTTTTGGGGAAGGAGGGGAGTTAACAGAGAGCATCTGTTGTCATTTTAGTGGACAGCCCTGACCCTAAACCTTGACAGACCAAGGCTACTGTAAGTGAAGGAGCACCGAGTACATGTATACTGAAATGGAAAGAGACATTTTGCTTCTGTCTCTGAAGTTCATTTTACCTGATCATACTCCTTGAAATAAAGCTGATACCAGGCAAGCAGGATTTAGAGAGGTTCTCTTGGTTGGAAAATCTTGTCATCTTGGAGAGATTGGAGAAAAAAAGAGAGAGGTATAAAAGAAAGCTTTGCATAAGATTTTCTCCAAGTACACTCACTCCTCTTTGATTTATCTTTATTGAAAAAAAAACCCAAACAAACCAAAAAACAACAACCAAACCAACCAACCAAAAAACCAAACCTATTTATTTGCCCACCCTCATTTGTTTGTGAAGGATCTGTGTGAACAGAAGAAAATAGCTGTGCGGGGGAAACAATGTAAATCACTGTTTCTATCCACCCAGTAAGCTAACAGAAAAACTGAGAAGCAGCATCTTTTTCTGCTGGTTTTGGTCACAGGTTTTATTTGTAAGAACATGATTTTAAAACTGGAGTTAAGTTTGTGGTTAGCTGTGTCCCTTTAAGAATCTAGTTTTGCTTGGCTAACTGCCCTTGTTCTCCTGTAGATTAATCCAGCAGAAGGTATATAACCTATTGACCTTCCTGGTGAGAAGGGTAAAGAGATAAATCAGAAGGTTTGTGCTTTCCTGTAATATCCGAGGGCAAGTTTAACCTGTGTTTTTCAAGTTTCAGCTTTTTTTTTTTCCTCCTTTTTTGGTTAGTGATTCCTGTTTGAGTCTTGAGGTTGTACTTACAGGTTCTTAAGATTTTTCACTTGCTTTCTGTGAAATACTTTTATGATCAGCAGTTTGGAAATGACAGTGTGCTTATGCCACTATTGAGAAGGAAGAGTTTCAAGCTCAGAATGACACTAGTCTGAGTTGAAGATGGGATGGCTTTTCTGTCTCTTGTATTAAACTGGTAGGAGAACTGGAATCTGGCTAAAATGGCTGGTGTCTACTTGTCTGCCAGGCAATTTCAGACTCTCTTACAGAAAAACAAATCTGGTGGACTTGCCTCAGTGTCATCCCTCAGCTGTAAGCACTGAATGTTCACCTCCAAAGCTGAGCTGGGGTGGTTTCTGGATACCCCAAGAAAGTGCAGCAGCTTGACTGGTAGCCATAAGTGAGGCTCTTTCTTGGCATGCAGATGTTTCATGGTTGTTCTTTACTCAGGCATTGGTTTAGCAAAAGTATCAAACACCTTTAAACTCCCATCTCACTACTATTAAAATCAAGGCACGTGCTTAATTGGTTGAAGTCTCGTTTTCTATACCTGTTCTGCCTGTTTGCAGTTTGCTTTTGTCTTAAGGCTGTAGTAAAAGGATTTAGCTCTGACCAGACAGGTCATGCCTACACCACCAACCACCTGAAGCACTGCAGATGTGGAAATCTGTGTTCATGGGTTGTATGGTCAGTGCTTCTGTCTATTAGCCCAGGTTCAGCTATTTCTTTTCTTGGAGCTTGGCTATAGTTTTGGAGCTAAACATTTTCGCTGCTTTGGATGAGATTTGCAAACATCTGTCTTCAGAGTTTGTGATGTTCTGCCATTGTGACATACATAGCTTCCCGTGACACTAGTTGTGAGGTTTTTTGGGACATCTACACCTTTAGTCCTAGACAAGAGGTTGAGAGATGTCATGAGCAGGAGGTGGGATTAGGAAATAAGAATTTGATTTGGATATCATAAAATGAGCATTATGAGTCTCAATTTCATGGTACTTGTCAGACTCAAAATATGCCCAGTTTCCAGACAGCGTTAAGCACGAGCCTCTCTGAAGTTACACTGCTTGCAAATCACTTTTACAGTTCACCTTTTCTTGCCTTGAAATGCTTGTCTGGATTTTGGCCTCCAGTCTGATTTAGTCATCGGGTGGTTCGCTTAGGTCTTCGTGCTATAGGTTTTTTCTGTAGGTAAAATGGGGGTTTTTGAATCTGATAGTGAGATTTTCAGGGCAACTGACTTTCAGTGGGTTTAGGAGCAAGGACTTTTTAGGCTGCTATTAAAGATTCCCTATCCTTTAATAATTAAGTGAATAATACTCTTTGGGAAAATGCTAAGCATGATTTATTTCTGTCTCTAGTTTAGTTTGGTAAGACCTGGGTAATTTTAATCACTCAGTATCTAACACTTGTCTATACTTGAAGGGACAGTTGTGATTTGAACATGTTAAATAACACTGCTGGTGATCCTGTGATACAATCAGAACATGATTATTGGAATGTCTCCCAGTTCATTGCTTTCTAACCAGCTCTGTACTTGTTGGGAGAATGGCTCCTGGTGGCCGCTGCTCTGCCCATTTTCACCCTGCCACAGCCTACATCTGTTTGGGAAGCTGTGAAGCACTCGCCAGGTCTTGGAAGATGAGGGAGAATTGGGAGCTTGGTGAACAGTTCCCGCATGGGAGATAACGTTGACTCCCCAGGAACTGCACTGTTCCTTTGCAGACTGGGGCCAGCCCAGTGCGTGGCTCAATCCCTGGGCAACCTGGCAGTGTCAATCTCTACTGCCCTTGCTGTCTCATTTTTCTCTCCCAGCTGAGATGTAAATCATGCAGTAGTCATTTTGTCAGGCTGAGGCTGGTGGCCTTTTGTTGTAGCCCATACGCGGGCGCTGTGCGCGAGTCACTCAGGATTGCTCTCCAAGTTGGCCACCTCTAGACTAATGGCAGCAGAACCAGCCTTTGGGTTTTGTTGTTGTTAGGTTGGGTATTTATTTTCTCTCCTCCTTAGGGCAGCAAGGCTTCGTGTTGTTTCCTTTATCAGAAACATAACCAATTGTGTGGTGTGCAAGGCACACACAGCCTTACCTCATCGCATCCTGTTTGACTGCATTATCTAGGCCTGCACTGATAGAAGTTCTCCTCTCTCCTTGTTTTGATTTATATCACTGTGCTGGACACTACATCCTTTCTCTGTTACTTGCTACTGCAAGAACTTGAGCCCTGTTTGGCTTTGCTCAGGAAGTCAGGTGCCTTTTGAACAGCAGCTGCTACAGGCAGTTTTGGTGTAGTGAGCAAACCAAGCCTGATTTTGTACTAGGCATTCAGCTGGAGCCCAAGCTTAATGCTGGATATGATCTGAGACTACTAGTGCTTGTTCCTTTGTAAACCAGACTTATTCAGTGGTAAGGCAGAGAAAAAAATCTCACAATGCAGCCTGTAGATGTAATGATTATTTTACCTTGCCCAGTAGACAGAGGGAACTCTCACTTCTCCTTTCTTCCTTGCCTGGTGCTGCTTCCTCCTTCACCTCCAGCAAGTAGCACCTTAACTGGTTTTATTCATGGGGTTAGGCAGCATTATTCTGGTGTCCTGGGTGGATAGGGATATTCTCAGGGAATAGCCAGCATTGCTCAAGGACTGCAGGAGGCCCAGGGCAAAAGGTGAGTGTGTAACCAGGCTCGCCACTTGGCTAAGTTGTTATGGAGTGCTTGAGTGGAGCCCCCTTAAGAGGCTTAGTGAGCTGCACCTTGAGTGGTTCATGGGTGCATCTCTTGCTGTCGATGGAACTTCTGCTGAAACTTGAGTGGAAGAGCCACTCCAGGCTGATTTAATGACTGGAGTGCAGCTCCTGAGGAGCCTGACAACTGGTTGCTGGCTGGTGCTGCAAAAGGGCTGTTACCTTCCCGGATACAGTTCAGTGCTAGCTGGTCTTGCTACAGGTGCATTTTTATTTTGCTCTGTAGACAAGTTAATGATTTCTGTCCTCTTTTGCCTGCAAGCTTTAACAGACCTTCGTTATTGTTGAATGGCTGCTTTCCCCCTGGTTTTGTTTTTTTTGTTTCCAGAGTGGTGGGTTTTGATTTTATTTTATTTTTCTCCTTCCAGTCTTTGAGTTGCACCGCCTTGGAACTGCTCATCTCCTGATTGCATTCATTCTTCTCTTTCAGATGAACTGAGATTATTGTAGTGTCCTAGAGAATTTCCCAGCCTTCTTCCTCTGGTAAGTTTGAATGCTGTCTTCCATCATACCTTGCACAATAGCTTTTTGTAGTATTCCAAACTGCAGCTTTCCCAATCCCGAATCTCCTTGTATGACTGTATTGCATAAGCTCATCTCTTCGTGTCCTGGATGGCAGCAACTGACTGCCTTGTTGCTGTTTGCAGGTTTTCTTCTTATAAACTACTAGAAAGTTCTAGTTTGAGCAACATTATATCTTCTCTTCTGGTCAAACTCATTCTTTTTTGGAAATTTTCTTAAGTGCTGATCAGATATGAGAGTGTTGTGGTTCATATCCTCTACAGTAGCAGTATTTGACTCATGTTACCAAGGTAGTGAATACTGGAATTGTTTGGTTTTATATGCATTACAATGCTATGGGAAGCAGTCCCTGCCCCTACAGCTTGCAGTTGCATTAAATGAGATCAAGGACAAAGAGATGTCCTTGGTAAAATGAAGTGACTTGCTCAGTGTGCAGCCAGCTCCGAAGCAGGGCTGGAACCACACTGTCAGACTCCACATGGCTGTGCTGGCAGCTGTCCCTGCCTGGGAGGGGTGAGGGAATAGGGATGTCTCTGATCCATGTGTCCGATTCCAGCAGGAAAAGGGGTTGGCCACGGAGCAGGGAGAGCCTTTTTGGACAGAGCAGCTCTAAGAAATCTGAACAACTGCAGACAGCTGGCCACAATTTTTCAGGTCCTCAGGAAAGTATGATTTTGTGTTGAGCAGCTGCCCTAAACACTTTAGAGGGAGCTGTTACCAACAGTAATGACTAAAGAATTGATATTAGAAAGCAGATTTGTCAGGCTGCTGAGTCTGTTAAAGATGTGCTCCCTGTCCCTCACCAAAGTGCTCAGCTGTCTACCCTTGCAGGATCTCTGAATCTCGGGGAGATACCACGACTGAAAGAGAAGAGGGGTAGTGCTGGTAATTCCAACATCAGAACAATTAAACCAAAGCAGCTGGTACTGCAAGGTTTTTGTGTTTTCTTCATGGTTTTACTTTCCTCTGACACAAAAGCCTGCCTTTTTGAGTGGCTCATTAAGAGATGGGCTAAGGCATAAAGGAGAACAGGGACCAAGAGTGGCTAAGAAACAGTATGAAGGCAGAGGGAGACATAAGAAGGAAGCAGAGATACTGTGGTGAGGAGGTGGAGGTGCTTTGAGGGGCTCGTGTCTTTGGTCCTGGGAGACAATCCATGACTAGACCCCACAAAGAAAGGTAGTTAATCCTCTCCCAGTCAAATAAATGAGTGGAATAATACAAAGAACAACTGTAAGGTACAATGCTGGAAATAGGAGAGCCAGGAAGCGGAGCGAAAGCTCAAACTGAGGCAATCTGAAGAGAACAAACATCAAGCCTGGGGACCTCCCTGACATATGAATGGGACAACATCCTCTGACCCTAAGAACTCGGCCTGGTAAGTGAATTTGGATGGTGAAGGAATTGTCTTGAGTGTTCCTGGGAACTGAGATGTCTGGTTAATGATTTCAGAATCAAATTCTCTCTATAGGAAAGCTTGGTGACTCCGAGCTAATTCACGAGTAGAGCTTAGATAAATAAATAAAAGCACAAATACCAAAATATTTAGTGACATTAGAACACTCAGTAATATAAATCATCATTAGAGTTACCCACCTATCTATTGAATGGGAAAACAGAAGTGAACTGAAAGCTAAACACTACCTAAAACATTTGTATTTTTAGTTACTAATTAATATATTTTGAACCTTTACCATAAATAACACACTCAACATTGAGATGTTTCTGAAAAATGCTCTATTTCTCACCAGACTGCTTTTTTCAAGTGATTCCACTGAGAATCTTCCAACAGAAAAGCCATTTACAAGAGAGTTTAGTCCCTAGCTTAGCAAGTTTGCTTTGCTTAGTTTAATAAATGGCCACTTTGGCTACCAGTGTGTTCAGAGGTCTAAAGCCAAAGAAGAGACCCACAAACCAGATAGCACCTGACCAGCACTCCCTGTACTACTCTTTATTGCCTCTGAGCACAGAATATCACTTGGGATTGCACTTGGAGTTTACCAGTTAAGCAACATTATTTAAGCAAACTCTGCAGGCTCTTTAAGCCCTTGACATCCTACTGAGCTAGAGACACAGAGCTGTAAGGATTTTCAGGGTCATTTCAGTATGAAGTTTCTGCAGGAGTTATCAAAAAGAAGGCCAGCTTATGTTAGTGTCTGGGTGATTACTGAGGCTTCAGCTGGAGATGGCCAAACATCCTGGATTTTATAGTCTGCACAAATCTGCTTTTCCAATCAGCCATTGGGAAGAGCTTTAGTGCCAAGAAAGGAAAGCAGAATCAGGCCCTGGGGTGTTGAAAAGTTGGGATTTGCCACAGTGTCACATTTTGGTGCCTGCTGATCTAGCGTAGCTTGGGATAGGACTAACATTGCTGGTCCAGGCATAAAGAGTAAGAAACATTTAAGAAAAACTATTCAATTTCCAGATTTATAGAATTTCTTCTTTCATTGCCCTTATGTTCCACATTGATCTAGACCATTGTGAGATAAGACTTACAGATTCTGTCTCTTGCTTTGTGGACTTCTTTGAATATACAGGTGACATCTGCTCTAGTTGGTGGAACTTTTCTTTTGTCTGGGGAGAAGACAGTCTTGGGAGTTGACGCTGAACAGAATGCATCATGTTTTCTCTACTTGTTCTGGAGCTTGGATCAGAAAGAACCCAGAGTTTCCTTTGTCACCAAAGGCACTTGGTGGAGATATGAGTCCTTGTAAAGCGTGAGATGATCAGGTGACAGCTCCTAGGGTTTGGATGTGGGGCAGGGGCGTTCTGCTTCAGCCATATTTGGTTAGCTTCCAAGCTGAAATCATCTGCTAGGTTCTCATCTGTGTCTGCGTGGACATTAAGGAGATGAAAATAACTGGATTCAAAGTAGGTGGTTTTTTATGGTTATGATGGCCATACATTCCCTAGGAGATGACTTTGTCTACTTGCATGCATTGCCTAGGGGATGTGGCTTGATAACAGAGCTTGTAGCTTCCAGTGACCATGACCATGGCTTTAGGAGTCATACAGATGAACAGTTAAAGAGTATGTTTTTCACTTGGTGTGGCACCTGGTGACAGTTATGAGACTTGCAGCTACAGATACAGGTAGTGCTATGAATACACTTGCTGTCACACCTTGGGCTTCTTTCTGAAGCCCTTCATTTCTCAGTCTGTCAACCTAAGTCTTTGCCTTGTGTTTCTGGAGACTTTAATGCGCATTAAGTGCGGAGGGTCTTGACAGCCTCCAGGGACTAGGGCTGGTTGAGGAAATATCAAAAGAAGACCAGCTGGAACAGATAGCTTCTGTTTCTCTGTCAGAGACCCCTGTGGAGAGCTTATTCCTCTGCTGATTCCCCAGCAGGGCAATCTGGTGAATACCCATGTAATTTTTTATTGAGCGTCTGACGGTGAAAGGGGTTGTATCGGTGGTAGATGCATAGGTGAAGAGGATTGAAACCATCTAATGTAGGGGCTGAAATGGATGGATGGACGGACAGACAGACAATAGTAGGCCCTTCAAGTGGTTCATGTGTTCCAAACGTTCTCATGGGAATGAAGTTGTGTACGAGGTTTTCTAAATGTCTGTGTGAATCGCTTGTTCAAGTGCTGTGCCATTGCATAAGGAGTGTACCGTGTCTAGAAATTATTCAGATGCCTAATATGATTTGTTTCCTCAGCTTCTGGTGGGTTATGGAGATGTAAAATAGCTATCTGCTGCTGCCTAAAGTCTTTAAGGAGGAGCAAAATCCAATAGCCAGTGGTCTCAACTTATTTTACAAGTCCAGCTTTTTGAATGATAAAATTCTTAAGAATTGCTGCTTTTATTTCAAACAAACAACAACAAAAAGCCCAAACCACAAACAAACAACAACAAAAAGCCCAAAGCACAAACAAACAACAACAAAAAGCCCAAACCACAAACAAACAACAACAAAAAGCCCAAACCGCAAACAAGCAACAACAAAAAGCCCAAACCACAAACAAACAACACCAAAAAGCCCAAACCACAAACAAACAACACCAACAAAAGAAACAAACACGCCAAAAAAATCTCATCATTATGGTCTTGAAGAAGATTTTGTAAACATGAAATCCAAAGAGCTAAGAAATCAAAGAGAGACTTAAAAGTTTTAAGTTTTGGAGTCACAAACCCTAAATTTTTTAAAAGTTTTAAGTTTCTGGAGTCATGAACCCTGATTTTTTGAACTTCTGAAATTGAATGAGTGGACCTGCTTTTCCTATTTGCCAACTAGGGCATGGCTGAACTGCATAAATTATGTTCTAGCTTTTTTTTTTTACACCTAACTTCCTTCTCTGTCCTCCTTTGAGTTATCACTGTAATATTTCTGAGCTAGTCAGACTTGGCCTGGCAGATCTTTGTCCTTACTCACTTGTTTACTATAGGTCTGATGATTCTGTTGCTCTTCCCCCCCCAAAAAGCCTTATTCTGATCTTGCTACTCAGCAAAATGTGGTGATACACAAGGAAGTTTTGAACTCTCTCATTTAACTGTATTCTCAGGGTGGCTTGTGAACATTCCTTGTAGCTCAGATAAGGAGAACCTATTAAGAAGGTAAACAAACAGATTTGGGATTGAATGATCTGTGTTTTCAGAAGCCATTTGTCTTTTGTTGACTGAAAGTGTCTGAGTGGCCTGAAAATTGCTTTCTGAATGAATATCTTAGTAGCTCCACTCAGTGACTTTGGCCTCTACTGTAGGTGTTTATAAGTAGACTATAATTTATTGTAGTTTTCAAGAGCTGCCCGCTTAGGTTCACTGAGAAACCATTTTCTGCTCCTGTCCTGTGGCAAATCTAATAGCCTGGGACTGGTAAGGACGATGGGGCAGAGCAGCACAGAGAACCAAAGGAATTTACTCTGTCCTGTGGCAAATCTAATAGCCTGAGACTAGTCAGGGTGATGGGGCAGAGCAGCACAGAGAACCGAAGGAAGTTACCCAAGGTCCTTCTGAAGATGAGCAATAGAAACAGCTTAAGTGCCTAGGATTCTTGACTTGCAAGCTAGTGCCTTAATCCTTTTACTTATGGTGCCTTCTGCCCCTGCCAGGATGTAGTGCTAAGATTTGGTTTGGGAGACATTGCATTCAACTCTCTGGCTTCAGGAACTGCTTTTTAGAAGTGCAGCTGATCCTTGAGAAGAAATGTCAGTGTTAAAAATGACACTGACTACTAACTCTGATCCAGTGAAACAGTATCTAAGAAAATCTCAACCCCAGTGCCCAGCGATGACTCGATAATTCATCACTGCTTTATTTTGTATAGTCTTTCACACGGACTGAATCCCTCGATGCGTGCTTCAGAAAGTTCAATACATTACACAGATAATGACAGCAGAGGGAGAAAGAAATGAGGAAACAAAGACAAGAAGATGCATAACTTCTGAGGAGAATTGGGAAGGGATAGAGAGTTAATGAGCCAAAGAGGTAGAGGAGCTGTCTGTTCTTTCAGAAGGATTTGTAAAAAAGGTTATCAGCTCAACAGAAATAGAAATCAAGCATGTGGTTGAGTTACCATTTAAGGTAAACTTCAAGTAAAACCCCTCGTCACTGAGGGTTTTTAACTTGTTTTTTTTTTTCCCTTTTAATTATTATCTCTCTAATTTCTTGGAGAGGAGCATTTCTGACAGATGATATATGTTTGTCATCACAGGTTCTGAGTCTGCTTCTCCACATATCACCTTGGAGTTTCTAGCTGGCACCATTACCTCCAACGAGTGGAGTTCTCCCACCTCCCCTGAGGGGAGCAACGACTCGGGGGGCAGTGAGGCCTTGGACAAACCCATTGACAATGATGCTGAGGGCGTGTGGAGTCCAGACATTGAACAGAGCTTCCAGGAAGCGTTAGCCATCTACCCACCATGTGGACGGCGGAAGATTATCTTGTCAGACGAAGGCAAGATGTACGGTAAGGAGAAAGCAAGGACATACCACAGAGCTCTAGGCAGCCTGCCCTGGGCAAGGACTCTTTTCTCTCAGACATTCCCGAGTTGATGCAGTTGGTTGCTTCAAGTTGTATTTAGTGAATTAAAATATTCGGTGAATATTTTAACATTGATAGATCAGAAAGAATTATAGATGTCTTTTTCAGGGGAGATCCCAGAGTTGGGCATGCAACAGAACTAGTCTTTGGATTGATGTAATGATGGCTTCATGGTGTGACTAAGTCTTTTATGGTAGCTCTTGCTGCTCTCTCCAACCTCCTTGTTATCCTCACAGGTTTCTGGTGCAGATGCACCAGGGCAGAAGTTCAGCCCCTGAACCCCTGAAAGGCGCTGCTGCTGGTTTGCAAACACCTACAGTTTGTTAACTAGCTAGACTTCTCAGATGTTAAGAAAGGCAGAAAATAGACATCTCTGGCTGCTCCCTTTCTTAGTAGTTTGCCTTATAGCCCTGGCATGAACATTTTTCACCTTGGGGTTCTTCTCAGCTAGCTAGCTAGCTACCCAGCCCTGCATGCAGAGAAGTGCTGGCTTGCAGCTGTAGCAGAAGTCAACTTTTTAGGTCATCATTTTGAATTGGATTTTTTACTTATTTCAGAGTTAAAATTTCTCTCTTGATTTTGTCCACGACAAGCTGGTCTGGTCTAGATTCTTTAGCTCAGTATTAGAAGAAGCCAGCTGGTGCTTTGTGACTAAAAAGGGAACCAAAGGCTGAGAATGCATAATATTTGTTTAAAAGTCCCAACAGTTAAAACTGTTTCTCAAAGCATTAGCAAAGATCTTTGGGAAGATAACCCTCTTCCTACCCAATCAGTGCTTGCCCCCTTTTTTTTTTTTCCCCCTTTACATTGGAATCTGTGTGTCTTTGCAGGCCCCATCATGAGAGTACCATGCCCTGAAGCTTTGCATGGAGCACTTCACAAGTCATTCTGAAGGCTTCTGTCCACCCATCGAGCCATTGTGCTTTGAGCAAGGGAATAAAATGCTCTCTCTATGTGGGCATGGGTGGGGTCTTGTTTACTCAGCTTTATCTAGGATGGATAGCTCTACTGAGTACATACATCATCTAGCTGTACAGAACAATGTATGTTGAGTAAGGCTGATCACCCTGAGGCTCAGCAAGTGTCAATATTCTTATGTAGATATCAATTCTTACTCTACGCTGGCACAAATATTTTGGTGGTTGTGCTATGGAACCAACCAGGGAACTGGTCCAGCTTAAGCTAACGCAGTCAGAAAAGGGGAAAAAAAAAAGTCAACTTTAATTTAGATATGGCCTCTGGTTTGTTTCACTGACCCTCTGCTTGTACTGGTACATAGAGGAGGGATGAGGAGAATGGGAATGAGGAGGCCTGGTTGGGTTGAGGTGAGGGTAGGACAGCTTCTTTCAAAAGCAATGTTTGCTTAAAATGTTATTCAAACTAAAATATTACTTGAAAATTCCCCTGATGGTTATAAATCACAGATTAGTGACAAGCTCCTTGCTGCTGTGAAGTCTGCACTAGTTTTCACGACAGGTGACTTTTAAAATTGCTGGTGAAAAATTACAGTTCTCTTTTAAGACTTCATTTATTCATCATTCTGCACAATCCCTGGAATGCTTCAGCTTTGGAGTGAATGTATCAGAGCAGAGAGTGAAATGGACCAGAAAAGAAAACAGTGAGAGCAAAAGTAGAAGTGAAGTAGAATGAACTACAGAAACCAACACCACTTAGCTGGGCCCTGACCTAGCATGAACTGGTGTTTGGTGGAAAGTCTCTGGTTAATTGAACTATGAGCTGCAGAAGGTAAATAACCCACATAGAGGGCGAAAAGTTTTGGCTAAGCTCTGGGAGAAGAAACAGCTTTTCTGCAAGCCCTCCCCCACTACTCCAAATGGGGCAGTGTCCCTGCTTGCCTTCAGTGCACCTGTTCCCAGCATGGGCGATTGGTTCAGTGGGCTCCTGACAGAACCTCAGGCACTGATTTATGCCCTCCTTTGCTTACTAGTCTCCAGGATCCACGCCAAGGAAGTGGGGCCCAGCCTGGGATCTATAGAAAGATATGACTGGGCAGGAAGAATAAATATAGACCCTGATTTCATCTCCACTGCTTACGAGCCAGCTCACAGAACAGGACAAGCTCTGTGTGAAGTTGGCCCTGCCTCCAAGGGATGGTTGTTTAACTGTCCCGTGAGCGACCTGTACAGAGCTCATTGAACCAAGGGACGAGGTGGTACAGACAACTGCACATGCCTCTTTCCCTTGACAAAAGTGGAACCATTTCACTGTTTCCCACTGAGGAGTGGCTCTTTTGGGCATGATGTTTCAGGCCCCAGGTTCTCTTTTATGTAAAATCGATATACTTGCAACCAGTTAGCACTTTAAAGTTAGTAGCCCTTACCAGCAAACACGTTGAAGAAGCTAATGCTCACCAAACCAATATGAAGCACTTGCACTATTTTAAGACATTTAAAACTGCCCAGAAAGGTGCATTTCAGCCTATACACAGGCCTCATGTTCATGTCTTCTAGCCTCTTCAGAGTCACCTTGCTGCTTACAGCTCTTTTAGATAACACTCTGCTGATTGCTGAGGGGACGTGAATCCTGCTCCACCCGAAAGTCAGCTGAGCTCTTCTCTATGCATTGGCAAATCTGTGTCTTGATGCCTTTGCTGCCTTCTTTTCTTTCATTAGCTCTTTCCCTCTCAGACGTGTTCCATTACTGGAGGCAGCATCCTGATTGAATAAGCTCCTATCACAGCACTGCTCCAAGTACAAGCACTCACTGTCCTCTCCAGCTGTCTCTGCTTGCTACCTGCTAAGGCACAAAAAAAGGTCTTGTCTGATATGGCATACCCTGCTTTTTCTCCTAATCATTGTGTTGACTTTAGAAGCAGTGAGTCCAGGACACCGTTAATTTACCAATCTGGTGCCTTCTGGTACCATAAATGCCCTGCAAATAGATAATTTTGTCAGTGTTAGAATGCTACAGGGATACAAATCTGGCTGTTGCATTTTTCAACGATGTTTTTCCAATGGAGAAACAGTATCTGTAGTATTTGTACCAAATAAGCAATCACAGGGTTCAGTGTTAGTATCTCCTGGTATCTTCAGTTCTGGTCTAGAGAAAGGAGAGGGAAGAAGTTTAGTACCTTTGTGTGATTTGCATGGAGATGCTCCATAGAGCAGCTCTCCCAACACAACTGAGGACAGAGAAATAAAAAAATAGAATCATAGAATCATCAAGGTTGGAAAAGACCTCCAGGATCATCGAGTCCAACCTTTGACCCAGCACTTCCATGGTCACTGGAC
>JANHGN010017587.1:0-10077 GCA_024605025.1 Megaceryle maxima | reverse complement strand
CCTGACCTTGAATGACTCCAGGGATGGGGCCTCCACCACCTCTCTGGGCAGCCCCTTCCAGGGATCCATCACCCTCACATTAAAGAACTTTTTTCTAATACCCAGTCTAAACCTCTCCTTTCCCAACTCAAAACCATTGCTCCTTGTTGCATTACAAACCCCTTTTTGTACTTCATGAAAAACCTATCCTAAATGTTTTTTATTTTTCCTTGCTTCTGTGCTTGTACTTAAAAAAACCTAACAAAACCAAACAAATAACAACATCATCATGGTAATTGGATTTTGTTTGCTTGGCTCTTCTGTGGCATCATTTATCTACTGCAGGGGGTAGTTTTTTGTCTAGGTGGAGATACGTGTGCACATTGGCACGTTGGCAGCAATGCCCCAGTGTTGCACTAAGTGGAAAATGGAATTGAATTTTCTGAGATAAATGGGGAGATGGTTTAGCACCTCCTCCTTCACACCCTTGAAGTGGCAATTTAACAGCCATGGGAATTGGATTGACTGGAGATGCTGCACATTATTACACGGCTGATTTTTCCTGCTATTGCTTTTGACATCACTATTGGCAAAATGATGAATTCTTCTGTGACAGTAAGTGTGTGATGAGAGCTGCTGGTGAGGGTTGTGGTTACAGAGATGGCTCAGCACAGCTGGCTAGGGGCAAAACTTGAAAGGAATGACAACAAAGCATGGCTTCTAGCAGGTTACTAGTTACTGCTGTAGTTACTCAAAGCCAGTATTCACTGGAAGGAGCAGTCCTGCCTTCTGCTTTCCCCATTGCTGCCCATCCTCCCAACACACATCCTTTGTCTGAACACACAGAGGTGCTTCTGAATCAGGTCATGGAACTGATCCCACTGAGAATTAGCTGAACAGTTCCTCAGAGAGACTTGTAATACAGCTACAGAAACATTTGTGTTGGTGTGGAAGGAATGGGGAGGCACAGATTGCTTTGGGACAGTGAGACTGCTCTCTTGGTGTCAGGAACAGCCCGGTGTTATCAAACTACAGCTTTGAGGTGCAGTTTCCCAAGAGGCTGAAGCCAACTGGAGTATGTGTTGCTATGGAAATAGGCAGTCTTTGTGCCCTCAAATGTGTGTGCTCTCACCTCTTCCAGC
This sequence comes from Megaceryle maxima, assembly GCA_024605025.1. Classification (NCBI taxonomy): domain Eukaryota; kingdom Metazoa; phylum Chordata; class Aves; order Coraciiformes; family Cerylidae; genus Megaceryle; species Megaceryle maxima. Next base: position 8,956 of record JANHGN010017587.1, on the reverse strand, counting down.
CCCTGGGGCTTTGTGGAGATCCAAGGGAGCTTTCTTGTGTGACTGAAAACTAACTCACCAAAACCATAACAGAATTTGGTTTTGCAGAATCATGGAATTGCTATGGTTGGAAAAGCCCTTTCAGATCATCAAGTCCAACCATTATCTAACTCTACCAAAGCCACTACTACATGAGCACCATACCTAGACAGCTTTTAAATACATCCAGGGATGGTGATTCAGCCACTTCCCTGAGCAGCCTGGTCCAGTCTTTGAGAACCCTTTTGGTAGAGAGGTTTTACCTAATGCCCAACCTTTTGGCTGGGATCAGCTCTCTTATCTGGCTAACCACAGAGTTGTACAATTACTAATGGTGGCCCAAAGGCAGCAGTGAGCTTCCGTGGCTACAGATGGGGAGAAAGATGTACTGGTACTTTCTAGATTGACTTAAACTTCTTGTGGAATTGCTACTTAAGAGAAAGAAGCTAGCAGTATTGTATCACGGCAGCGGAGAGACGGGTATTTTGCGCGGCAAAGGGGGATTTGTTGGTGAGGTGGTCCAGTTCCAAGCCCAGCATTGCTTGTCCCAGACACTGCTCTAGGATCTCAAATAAGAAACCTTCAGTGACACTGGCTGAGAAAACTGTAGTGGAATGGTATCTACTGCAGTCCTGTTCACACTTGTATCCACCGTAGCAGGAACGCGCTTTCTTCAGCTTCATGTTTCCCTCTGTTCAGCTGGAAGAATAGAATAGGCTGAAGTAACCTGTGGGATCTAGTCATTGCTTTTCTGCTGCTGGAAAGGTAGCACCTGGGCTTAGTGGGTTACAGAAAAGCTCTGCCTTTTTAGTTCTGAAAGGGAGGAAGCCTAGCTGGGCATTCCCACACATGCGTTGTGTTTTCAGAGCTCAAGAGAGCTGCCTCTGATTTTCCTAACTTTGGTTTGAATGACCCCTGGTGGTGGAAGCTTCAGACAGCTAGGATTTTTAAGAGTTGGCTCCCAACAAGAGGCTTCAGTTGGCCAACCTTAAACCCCTACATTTGAAACAGTGGCTGCTAACAGAGATGGGTTTGTATTCAGGTGGAACTGGTCTGGATCCATCAGCAATCTACACTCCTTATGTTGCATATTACTTACATTCTTCATCCTGTAGTACCTGAACCTAATGTAGTGCTTACTCACATGTTCTTACTCTTTGCTCTGTCTCTTTCCCCTTACCTGCATATCCAGGGTGGAAAAGCTTTCTTATAGTTGCTATACCCTTATTTTTCTTCCTTGGTGAGGTTGCTGTCTGTACAGTGTCCTCCTGTGTGCACTCCATATGCTTTGTGAGTACTTCCATCCTGTCCTGGCACTGTTTAGTTATGGTAAAGACCAGCTCAGGCAAGGGGCTGTGTCATGTTAAGAGAATATCCTACCAGATTTCCCCCGTGTGTACACAAATCCCCCCACCATTTTCTGAAGTGGGAACTGGATTTTAGTGCATACTCTTCAGATTTCCCCTGGTTGCTTGATGCACTTTAATCAGCTGAAGGAGCTTTGGACACTTCAGTACCTTTGACATTTGTCTACGCAAGGTAGCAGTGAAAAAATACCACAACCATCTATTGATAACCATCTATTTTTCTTGCCTTTTTTTCTTGGCAGGCTGATTTGAACACCAATATTGAAGATGAATCCAGATCTTTCTATGGCGTTTCCAGCCAATATGAGAGCCCAGAAAACATGGTCATTACCTGTTCCACCAAAGTGTGTTCCTTTGGAAAGCAGGTAGTGGAGAAAGTGGAGGTAGGGATCAGACACCTGGGTATGGGGTTATCTCTGGCTGCTGTTTTGTCACTTCAAGTATTTGCATCCTGCTTATATCTCAAGGCAAAATATTTCCTATGCTCATTGTCAGGGAGACGGGTGCCGTAGATTATTCTTTCTGAGATGTGCAGGTGTAAGATTGCTCCAGCCTGCAACAGGGCCTTGTCTCAGGACTTCACTGAAGGTCTGGTAGTTTGCTATTTTTTCCTCAAATCTCAGTTTCTAAAGACTTCTGACTGTGTAAGACTCAGCTCTGGTTTATTTTGGGGGAGGAAGCAAAGAAAAGCTAGGAAACCTGGCCCCTTGTTTCACAGTCCAGAAAGGTGACAGCTCACTCTCATCCCTGTTTTAAAATGATCATTGACAGACTATAGCCATTAATTAATAGACTGGAATAATTACAAACTGTGGTCTTACAGTTTTATGAAGCTTCTCTTCCTGCCTGTACAATTACAGCTGAAGCAACAGTGGTGCTGCATAATTATGCATATATCTGGCACTGAAGAAATTCTTTTTGATGCCACATTCAGCTGCTCAAGAGAGGTGCTCTGATTTGCTTCCTGCTGCTCTCTCCTTCTCAAGGAGTGTTTAGAGGCAGGAGGAGCAGCTATGTGCTAAGAACATCAGGTGTTCTCCTGTCAGCAGTCGGTTCAAGCTTCATCCTTCCCCAAGGCCTGTCTCCAGTCATATGATAGACCTGCCTGAAGCCTTCTTAATGTATTTGCAGGATGGGATAGACAGGCAAAAGAAAGGTGCTGTGGTGCACATGGAAACTCTTGCAGTGAGAGGAGACAATAGGTATTTAAGGGTCTTTTGCAAAATAATAGAATCCAGCCTCAGCTTCTGTTCAAAGGAAGATGAAGTAAACAGGAGCTAAGATGTGAATGTGAACAAAAGAAATCCCTCTGTGTAACATTGGCCAGACTGTCTCCTAAGAGGGAGCAGAGATACTACCTGTTCTTTCACAGCTTCCAGGAGGCTTGAGTCCTTTCCAGCTGTGCAGCATCCTGAGCACAGGATTACCATCGTTATTTGGAGCTTCCTGGTCTTGCCAACACTGCAGTTTTTATCTCTTTCAGTTTATTCGCACCTAATATTTTTCCAGAAGAGATGCAGACCATGGTACAGCTGAAAATTGGTCTGCTCCTCTTAGTCACCTTTCACAGCTACTCAGCAGTTTGTTGCTGAGTTTTCTAAAGAAAAATAATCAAGCTGAAGAAATGAGAGGGCTCAAGGAGACTGACCTTGCTGGGGAGCGCTACAGAGGAATGAGAAATCATTACTGTTGTAAAATTAACTTGAAAATGCCACCATAATTTTCCTGTTCTGAAACCTTTCACGTGATTGATGCTACTTAATGTGACAAAATGAGCCCCATGTGCCCCTTCTGTGTTTTGCATTGCAGACAGAGTATGCACGTTATGAAAATGGACACTATTCCTATCGCATTCACCGGTCCCCTCTCTGTGAATACATGATAAACTTCATTCATAAACTCAAGCACCTTCCTGAGAAGTATATGATGAACAGTGTGCTGGAGAACTTTACTATCTTACAGGTGGGAATTTCAACTGTTTTCATTGGATCTGGAAACGTGTAAACCCCATGGGGGTGTTCACTGTTGTGAGTCAAAGCAGGTTGCCTTTTACAGCTCAGCATCTAATTGAGCGTAGTATCTCTTGTGTGTATTGCACCTTGAGGCCATTTATGGAGCTCTAGAGATAGTAATCATGCAGAGAAGCATCAGAAGAATTTGAGAGACCTGAGTAAGAGAGAGAGAAAAAAGAAAGATAAAGAGAGACCTCGTGAGGTAGAGATAAAGGATGCAAAAGTCAGTGAAGGAAGTGCTCGTTCCACTGTTGGACAAACGTTGAGGTCCTTTCTGTGCCCTGGCCCTTTTTGCAAGGTAATAAAAACTGAGAGTACTGTTAAATGACTGTAGAATTTTGTCATGGGAAGAGTTCCTCACTGATCAGGTAGGGAAAAAGAAAACAAGAAAACAAACAAACAAACAAACAAAAAAAGGGAAAAAAGTTGTTTGATCAGGAGCATCTTGAACCTGGAAATAACATGGAGTCAAGTAAAGAAGTGGCATGTTTGGGGAAGCTCTGTGACACTAATGGATCACTGCAACCTCCAGCTAAGGCAACTAGATTTGCATCAGTGTTTATGTTCTACCAGGAGCCTTCCCAGGCTCTGATGCAGCCAAAATGTGGGAAGAGGGCAAAGACAACTTAAAAGGTGGATATTCCTAATGGACTGAGTTCTGTGCTCACCTCTATAAGATGTGTCACAGATCTTTGCCCAGAGAACTTGAGGTTGAGCAAGTAGAAGAGATGCTAGTGGCTGCATGAATGAATGGAAATCGAGTGGTCTACGTTCCATTCCCTGGAGATCTTGTGGGACTTCAGGCAACTCATTTCACTGCTCTGTGGCTCAGGTACCTCAGCTGTGAAACTCAAGGTTAATGATCCACCACACAGGGCTTTAGGAAGTTTTACTCTTTCATTTTTGTACTAAGATCTTTAGCGTCTGGAAGATGCTAAGAGGTTTCTTTTTTAGATGAAAAAAAACCCATGAAAGGGTCAGGGACAGAGAGCTGGAAAGCCTGTGCACTGTAATCTGCCCTGAGGAGCACTATCACTGCTTCCTGCATGTTTTCATTCCTCAGTCAGGCCAGTGCTTGCTATAAATGTTATGAACAAAGTTGTCATATAGTTATACTTTCTCTGTGGCTTTATGTGTTGAGTAATCTCATGTCCTTCCCTTACCTCCTGTCACACAGAGGCATGTCTCATGTGGGTGCTGGCACCGCTGCTTATAAATTGCCTTGCAGTCCTGCTCCCTGAGCAGCAGGCTGAGCATTTTCTACCCCCTACTCCCCCCTGGAGAGCTGAGGAATGGTCATGCTTAATGCAAGACCTGCTGCTAGTCCTCAGTCTCCACTACCAGCTTCTGAGGCAAGTCTAATTATAGTTTTTCTAGACCCTTTCATGATACCTCTAATCTCCCAAGCATGATTTATCTTGCTTTGCACATAGCTCTGGATCTAGCCCCCAAAGATTTTGGAGTCCATCTTTCAGTGAAGTGCTCTGGAGTCTTACCACACCTGAACGTGTAGAACTCACAACAGTCTGCAGAAGAAAGAAGGGTTAGTTCAGCTGCAAACCTAATTGTGAAGTAAGAAAAAAACCAAACCAAAACAGAACAGACCAAAATCATGCTGCTAAAATTAATAAGCAAGTTTGAAACTGGCTATTTTCTGTTTTCACAAGAACAGTTGGTCTTTGGTTCAGTTCAAGCCTCCAGCTGGTATGTTTTTCTTCTGCAGTTTAGTTGGTGCTACTGCTGATAAAAATGTACCTCCTCCAAGTAGGAGAGAACTGCTTGAAGCTTTAGCTATGGCACAAACTCAGATGACAAGAATGTGCAAAGTTGTGCGGTGACAGAGAGAGAGGAGCTGAGCTCTAGGAGCTCCGAGTGCAACACTTGGCTTGTCTCTGCCATGCAGCGTAGGCAGCACATGCTTCTGAAACTAGGACAACATTGTTCCATCACCGTGCTGCTGACACCAAGTCACGTTGCAGAGAAGCTAAGGTTCCTGAGGGACTATAGAAGAAGCAAAGGAAAAAAGAAGCTTCTGTAAGAACTCATGAGTGTAGCAGCCATCCTTCTCCTGACATCTGCAGTGTGTGGAACGGGAGGTGTAATGGAGTCAAGCCTATGCCTGCTATAAAATGAGTTGCACTCTATAATCTTCATGATCTGTATTTACCACTGACAAGCAGGAGCAGATGGAGGAAAAGAACTGCTCATGGCTGTGATACATCAGCACATACATGAGCAGGAATGGATGTGCCACAGAAGATGGCCTCTCTATACACAACTAAAAGAGCAAACAGGTTATTTTTGGTGAAACACCTTTTCTCTGCTGAAATCTGCAACACAAGGGAGTGGGCAGTAGAGGACCTAGTGGACTTGCTTCCACTTATGTGGTCACTGCTGGGTCACAGATCCCTTTTCTCACAGTGGCCTCTTCTCACCTCCCTATCTCTTCACTGCATTGCAGTCCTGATGCTGCAAAAGTGCTTTGCTTGGGTGTGTGAGCACTTAGCCCGGGGGTTGTGGTGGCTGAACTGTGTGCATTCCTGTGCTTCTCTGTTCTTTGGCTATTACTCACTTTTTGCTCTGTGTTAAATGTGTTGGAAATATGTAAGCAGAGACACAGCAGTTGCCATCTCAGCTTCTTCTCCTTTTCTGTCTAGGTTGTGACAAACAGGGACACACAGGAGACCTTGCTGTGCATAGCATATGTTTTTGAGGTGTCAACTAGTGACCACGGTGCCCAGCATCACATCTACCGCCTGGTGAAGGACTAGAGACTCTCTGCCCTGAGTCGTCCATGGGATGCATGTCTAAGAAAAAAGCCTGTGCTTTAACAACCCCTGCCCCCTCGTTCCAAACTGAAAAATAAACTGCAGATATTATGTATTTTCAGAAAAGCACCTCGGAGCTCTTTTGTGTTTGACAGAGTCAAATGAGTTTTGTATCTCCAGGTTTGGGTGAAAGGAACGGGAAAATAACTGCTCAAGGGTTTCACCACAAACAGCATCCTCTGGAAGCTGTTTCCCCCAGAACACACACAGGGGGTGATCATACACATCAAAGGAGTCGTGTGCCCGTGAGCATACGGGTAGGGCAATGGCAGCAGCTTCCACAGGTTTGACTCCATACAAAGAGGTTGCAAGTGGCCTTACTCCATCTGGTCTGAGTGTGTGCATTCATACATCATCTACAGGTCAACACAGGCACACGGACATGCTGACCATACATTTATATAGGCAGACACGTGGGCACTTGCATGTGGATAGAGACTGCACATGTAACCTCCATATCTGTCTGTCCAGCTGTCCACCTGCTAAGGTGTGCACTCACAGGCTCCTCAGGCTGGATACCATTTCCCTCTTCCGTGCATGAGTGAGAGACCAACCTTTCTGTTGCCTTTTAAATGAAATTAGGCTTAGAAAACCAGGTGTGTTGTCTTGCCCAGCACATTTCCTTCATGTTGCTGACATGACCGACTAAAATTATTCTTGCTCCTTTTGCTTCTGTTCTCCCTGTGCAGTTAGCACTGCTCAAGGAGCTAGACTCTGCTCCTTTCTTGCACACCAACAAAATTACTCTTTACCAAGATAGCAACTGCAAAGAGTGAGGCACACAAGTAGTGCAGAGAATGCCATTTGGCCAGCAAACTGCACAGAATCATTAGGGTTGGAAAGGAACTCTAGGATCATTGAGTCCAACCTTCATCCCAACATCTCTCTATCCACTAGACTGTGGCCTCAAGTGCTACATCTACTCATTTTTTTAACACCTCCAGGGATGGTGACTCCACCACCTCCCTGGGCAGCCTGTTCCAGTGCCCAACCAGTCTCTCAGTGAAGAATTTCTTCCTAATAACCGATCTACACCTCCCCTGATGCAACTTGAGGCCGTTTCCTCTCATTTTATCATTGGTAATCTGGGAGGAAAGAGATGAGAGATAATAGCAAAAAGAAGTTAGCTTTCCATGTTGCCAAGGCAGTCAAACACAGTCTCTCTGCTTTGCTTGTAAGCTGAAGATCTTTACTCAAGAATATCTGAGAGGCAACTATGTTGGTCCCAGTAATGCTGCTGATGTGGAGGAAGATCCAGCCATTCATGTTACTCTGAGGGACGTGGATTGCATGATTCTCCGGCAGCCACGAATTGCCAGGCAATTTATAGGGTAGCCAGGCCCAGTCCCACAGCACAGATTTGGGTATACGGTGTTACATCTTCTCACAATGCATCACAACACCTAAGGAAACACCTCTCACACTTAGTTCAGACATTTCTATCTTTGCATTTTTGGCACAAAGTACACTCAGGCATACCCAAGGAATCTGAGATGCCATCAGAAATCAAGGGTTTATTAGAATGTCAGAAGGTAGGGGCTTTAGCCACACAGAGATGAAATCTGACTTCTTTCAACAACTCATGAGCTTGTTGATTCTCCCCTCTACTGCTTTCAGTCTGCTTTAAAGGGCTTTGTGGATTCCATGAAGATACCACACAATTCTTCCCCCAGCATATGTAGAGGCCTTCAGACTTAATATCTCCACCTACCTATCTTCCTGTCCTTCAAAACGTTTCACTTCTGTGTTTGAAGTTCTAAGTTGTAGTTATTTACAAGGTACTCCAGGAGTCTTCTCACAGATTGACAATTCTGTTTCCTGCACATTTAAAGCTCAACTCCCTCCAAAGTTTAAATCTTCCACTCCTAGAGAATGTTCTTTCCATGCTGTATGAACTCAGATTAATACTTTTGAGTACTTGAAGGTCTATGTCTCTACTGGACTATTTCACAAGTATTGTTGCATATTCCCCATCCTCTCACTGGAATTCATGAAGAGCACTCAGCCAGTCACCTTCCAGTGACATCACTTCTACTTGGTATATTGGATTGGAGCAGGGAGGGAGGAAAGGAGGGAAGATTCCATTACTGGAATACATTCTTTTAAGAACATAATCTGGTATCATGCTCAATTATCTCCTCCAAATTCTTCATTATGCTCGAGGAAGCACTGGCACCTTTCACATCAACACTCAGTTCTTTCACTTCCCAGGGTGAAGATGTTTTGGGTGATCTCCCTTTTTGGGTGCATGTTTCAGCAATCTAATTTTTCACTAGCTCTTCTTCACTCTGTTCATCAGCTTCCTTATCTATTTCACTAGCAGTGCTTTCTCTTACCGAGCTTTAAACAAGTTCTGGTGACCACTGAACTTGGTTAGATAATGGTAGATTAAACCACACCGTGCAATGCTTCTGAGGAGGAATCTGATGATGCCTTGGAATCATCATAGTTTTATTTAGAAGCTGGTATTGAGAGCAATTGCTCTTTGCTAGTTCACAAGCATAGAGAAACTAGCAGTGTTTTCCTCAGTGACTTAAATCTTCAGTATTTCTCTGGCTTGTTGCTGGCTGATAGTATGGAGTTTTTCTTGGAACTGTTTTCCAAAGCCTGTGTAAAACTTCTTCAAGCCTATAATGTCTGCTGACATTATTGTGTCACCTGGAACACTGCGTCCAGCTCTGGAGCCCTCAGCACAGGAAGGACATGGACCTGATGGAGCGGGGCCAGAGGA
>JANHGN010017586.1:0-14789 GCA_024605025.1 Megaceryle maxima | reverse complement strand
AGGAGAGGAGAGGAGAGGAGAGGAGAGGAGAGGAGAGGAGAGGAGAGGAGAGGAGAGGAGAGGAGAGGAGAGGAGATGAATAATTTGGGGAAATCCAAAGAATACTAAGTCAATTTATAATATGGATTCAAGCTGCCGCTCAATAAAGCAACAATCAGCTTAATTACATGTTTCAGCTTGTTTAGGTACATTTTAGTTCATAATAGTCTCACTCAGGCTTCTGTTCGAATCTGTAGAGGTGTCACGGTTTGTTTCTGCAGACTAAGCTGTGATTGTATAGCTGCAGAGCTCCATACCAGTCTTTCTGTCAAAATGATAATGAGACTAAAATTAAGGCTTTTCCTCCTGAGACAATGCCAATTTTTAACAACTTTCAAACAATGATAAATCTTTCCTCTCTCACCATTTCTAAAATCACAAGGATAATTCACCATACCTAGTTCACATATTTGTCTTGTTTCTCAAATGTCTTTTCATCTGTCTTATCTTTATGACTGTCTTCTCTTCCAGAGCAGGCAGTGCCTGGATATTTAGGTTCCAACAAGTATTTAAGATCTCCAAGACGGGTATTCTGTAATATCCAATACACAGACTTTATAATTTCAGAGTTATATATATATAAAATCATATTTATGTCTAAAGTGCAAAGCTCTCTTTCTGGAGTTTTGTGCAAATATTTATATTTGAGAAATTACAGGCCAGTCAGCCTGACCTTGATCTCTGGGAAGGTAATGGAGCAAATCCTCTTCAAAGCCATTTCCAAACATGTGAAGAACAAGGAGATAATTAGGAGTAGTCACTGTGGATTTGTGAAGGAAAACCATGCTTAAACAGCCTGGTAGCCTCCTATAATGAAATGACTAGGTTGATAGACAAGGAGAGGGCAGTGAATGTTGGTTTATCTTGAATTTTGCAATGTTTTTAACATTGTTTCCCATTAATTTTTCACAGACAAACTAATGTGATATGAACTAGATAAATGGACACAAAGGTGAACTGAAAACTGGCTGAACTACCAGCTTCAGATATTTGTGATGAGTGCACAACTGGAGGCTAGCTGGAGTCCAATACAGTGGAATCCAATCATTAGTGGAGTAACCCAGGATTCTGTACTGGGGCCAATACTGTTCAACACCTTCATTACTAACCTGGACAGTGGGGCAGAATGCACCCTCAGCAAATGATACAAAACTGGGAGGAATGGGTGATGTACCATACAGATGTGCTATCATCCAGAGGGACCTCAGCAGGCTAGAGAAATAGTCTGACAGGAACTTAGAATAACCTTGGGTACCCAAACATGCTGGAGGATGACCAACTGGAGAGCAAATTGGCAGAAAAGGACCTGGGGGTCCTGGTGGACAAGCTGAATACAAGGCAGCAATGTGGCCTTGTGGCAAAGAAGGCAAAAAGCATCCTGACCTCTATTTATAAGAACATTGTCAGCAGGTCAAAGGAGACTGACAGTGGTACAAAGGCTCCCAAGTACAAAAAAGACATGGACATACTGGAGCAAGCCCAGTGCAGGGCCACTAAGATGGTTAAGAAATGAGGAGAGCCTGAGGAAACTGGTACTATTTCGTCTTAGGAAGAGAAGGTTCTGGTGAGCTTATCGTCACGGTATAAATCATAACATCACTGAATATCTCAAGTTGGAAGGGACTTGTAAGGGTCATCAAGTCCAACTTCCTCACAGGACTACCTGAAAATAAACCCTATGCCTAAGAGCATTGTCCAGACACTCCTTGAACTCTTACAGGCTTGGTGTCATGACCACTTTCCTGAGGAGCCTGTTTCAGTGACTGACCACCCTCTCCATGAAGAACCTTTTCCTTATGTCCAATCTGAAATTCCCCTGATGAAGCTTAATTCCATTTCCTTTTGTCCTATTGCTGGTAACAACGGAGAGGAGATAAGCACTTCCCCCTGTTGCCTTCCTTCAGGAAGTTGTAGACTGTGACGAGATCACCCTTCAGCCTTCTCTTCTCCAACCTGAAAAAACCAAGTGACCCCAGCTGCTCCTTATAACTCTTGTCCTTGAGACCTTTCACCATCTTGATTGCCCTCATCTGGACACACTCTAATAGTCTGATGTCCTTATATTGAGGTGCCCAAAACTGCACAGTACTGGAGATGGGACTTCACCAATACAATATAGTGTGGTATGGTCATATCCCTTGATCAGCTCCTGATTGGAGTAAAGACGACGGAGCCAGTCTTTCCTCAGTTGTGTCCTGTGACAGGAGAAAAGGCAACATAAAAAAAATGAAATTGAGTAAATTCCATATAAACAGAAACACAAAATTACTGTGAAGGAGGTCAAACTCTGAAACAGGTTACTGGGAGAGGTTGTAGAGTTTCCGGACTTGGAGATATAAAAAACTGACTGATGATGTTTCTGGACAATCTGCTTTATTTGACCCTGCTTTGATGAAGGGATTTTGACTAAATGGTTGTCAGAGATCTCTTCCAACCCTCATGATTCTGTGATTCCAATCTACAAGTCAGTTATATATTCATTTTGAACAAATTGCAGCTTTCAAGGAAATATATCGGTCTTTCACCATTTGTTTTGTGCTAAATAGCAAGATACATGTGAACCTAGGTTTGACTGTGATATTCAGCAGTATAATATAGGACCAATAGCATGACTGTTCTGGGGCAGATCAAAGGTCCATCTTATTTATTACCTGCTATCTGACAGTGAGCAGGGTCAGATGCTGTTGTCCTGGTTTGAGTGAAAACAGAACTAATTCTGTTCAGTGATTGTACTTTTCAGTTCAGTACTTCTAACTAACTGCACTTTCTGAAGTTAGAAGCCTGTTTTCACAGACAGTGTCTGCTGCTGACAGTGGTAACACCCCATGTTTAGAGTTACTACCAAGGATTGGTATGCAGACCAAGGCCACTGCTGGATCCTGTGTACCACATTGGGGGGTGCAGGAAAGTGAAAGGCTACACCTACAGGGAGGAGCGTACAGGGCAGGTGACCCCAAACTGACCAACGAGGTATTCCAGACCATATATGTCCTATTCGATATAAAGCAGAGGGATCCGAAAGGTCCATAGGCTTTTTCCAGGGCTCTTCTCCCCTCTTGGACCGCTTTGCCAGCTTTGCTTGGCTTGGTTCAGGTCCTCTTTCAGTTCCTTCCTCGGAGCATCCAAGAAGGACTCTGTCCATTCTGCCTTCGATCCCAATTGGTGTGTTCCTGAATCCGGTACCAGAATCCAGATCCTGAACACAGCTCCTGTCTGCTGCAGGGCTCAGTCTGGGACTCCCCTGGTGCCTGCTCTACAGCATCAGTGGTGATGGTCATATAATTACCATCAGGGGGGTTGTGTTCGATACTGGTTTTGTATATATTTGTACATATTCTATTTATTATTATTATCATTATTAAAGCTGTTCTAGTTTCCTTTTCAAATCACTAAGTCTTTCTCCCTTATTCCATTTTCCTTCCCCTTTGGGGAGGGAGGGGGGTTAACAGCGAGCATCTGCTAGGTCTAAGGGGCTGCCCTGACCCTAAACCATGACAGATGCTAAGCAGAAAAGTACAAAACAATCAAGCTTACTTTACCTGCCCCTTGGTATACTTCCTCACACCAATTTGCTGTATTCTCTCTTTCCTTTTCTTGACATCCAAGGCCCTTTTATAGATGCTAGATAGGATTTTGAAGCCCACATAAAGAAGCATGAGGGTAAAAAAGAGATGGGAAAGAAGTGAGGGAGTAACACTGACAAATTCCTCCCTTGCAAAGCAGCATATAATCAAAAGACTAAGATGTCATATGCTTTGAAACAGTGATAATTCAAACTATTGCATGCTGTGTTCTCTGATGGTGGTTTTCCATCATCTGACCTACACAGCTGTGGAATGGGATTTACTGAGCCTCAGATGAGTACCCTTAGTGAGTTGGTCTCTGCACGAAAAAGGTGTTCCTTTTCTTTTGGATGCTGGAGTTTGGAAGTACTACTTCTTACAAAGAACATTGTCCTTTATTCCCTATCTGCATGTTAAGTCTACATTTTTTAAATGGAAGAATGGTCTCATTATACAATACCAGATTTGAGGAGTTCAGTTACAGATTTTGAATGCTTATGATAAAAACCAGTTCTAATTCAGTAGTCCCTAATTTGTGTTTCCTGACTTTTCCACTTACTTCCAGAAACTTTATTTTGCAGTGATCACTTTACATGCTTTCCTCTTTGTAGATGAAAGTCTGAAAGGGCCTGTTAATTTTAGTAACAATCAGATTCTATATAGATGTGTCATAAACTACTGTTTCTATAACAAAATCTATGTATGTGGTACCAGAATGCTTCCCGTTCAGCTCCAGTTGTACCTCAAAGGATAGAAAAGCAAAACTGTAAGAGAAATCTTGGAGGCTCATTGTCATAGATCACTAAAATTTCTATCAGTTAAGTGATTTATTTTGTCCAAGTTAAAGAAATAGGATTGAAGCTAATTGATAATCATATAATTCTGTTTCTATATGCAACAATACCACACTGTAATGTGTGTTCAATAATCTCATCCCTGAATCAGAGCAGACCTCTGAAAAATGTTCAAGCTAGGGAGGTTGCTCAGTGCAGATTTCTGAATGTCATGGGAGATGTTAATCTTTTTTCCAAAGGCAGAATGATGATGTTTAGGCATGTGAGTGTTTATGTGGCACCAGGATGAATGCAGTAAAACAGGCATGAAGTTATGCCAAGACACAAAGTTATGATTTCAGATCACAGTCATAAGACATTGTGAGTGCTGGTGGAAACACTGTTTTCATACCAAAATGCATCCATTTCCCATTTCCCTGTAGAAGACCTCTGAAAGGAATATTCATAGAGAGCAAATATATATATGATGAAGTTATTAGAACTGTTTCCTGGATATGGGAGTAGCTTATTGGGTCTGCTGTGCATCATTAACAGCTTCATAAAGTTGCTTGTATGCAATTAATTATGCAATTGCAAACTCACATTGAAAAGATTATCACAAAGCAAAGCAGTATCTTCATTTACTGTTAGATTATATTATAAAGGTGACACGCATTTCTAGACTTAAAGGGGTTTTTTTTTCCTAACATAAATCTTTCTAATACAAATATTTTCCAAAGGCTCTTTTAAATTAAAAATACCAAAATATCTGCTGGTGAATTAATATTCACTATGATAGAGCTCATATTATTGTAGAAAGTTTTGAAGTTTACATCACTGCTCTTGATCCTTTAAAGTCTGTCTTTAAGAGTCTTTAGCATGACAGATACGCAGTAAAACAACTTGGCAGCTCAAAAACCTTAGAATATTGAGCTGCAAAAAAAAAGATGGAGGTGTGAAAGAAGATACTCCGTTCTCCTTTGTACATACTATGGAACATCCTTACAAACCACAAACTTTCCAGGAATAAAAGTAACATTCCTGTTAAACCCAAATTGTTACTCTGTCAGGGAAGTCAGTACCACTCCTCTCAGCAAAAACTCCGGAGAGAAGAGAGTATATCAACAGAAGAAAAAGCATTACACTCAGTTTTCTTTCCAGTCATGAGAGCCATCATGTTTAATATCATTAAGCATTATAGTTTAATAGCACACAAATGTTGAAAATATATTCACAGTCTCTTATTAATTCTGGATTTTAAACTCCTAGTTCCAGATGACCTCAAGAAGAGGTAATATATCTACATTAACACAGGAACACCCCAAAATTTTTCCCATAAAATGTTTCATTCTCCTAGCATTTGCATCACAGTACCCTTAGTGATTTCTGAGAAGTAGATATAAATTGAGGGATGATACCAATGACAGCAAACAACTTTTTTTTCTGTAGGGGAAAAAAAGCAAACCCATGTTCATCTAGCACCTGAGAATATCATTGTGCCTGATCAAATGTTTCAGCAGAATTTTTTTTTCTTTTCAGAATTCAGGGTGTGATTATTGCTTTTGCCCATTGCATACATCAGTAATCTGAATTACTGCAGGATAGAGAATGTGTACTCAGTGTGCACAGATACACAATTAAATTATCTGCATTTTCTCTATGATTAAGAAAGAAATCAAAAGCCAATTGGCTTGTAATGTGAGAACTGCACAGCAGTTGGAACAGGATGTTCAGACTGAAGGTGGCTGATGTCCTGCTAGCTTTGACAGAAGGCTAAATGAGCATGGAACTGGCTCCCAAAACATCTATGCAGGGATAGCTGTAAGGTAATATTTAGGATGAGAAAATACTGAGGGACTTCACACAGATATTTTTTTTCACTCCTACCAGAGAAGCAATGAGTTCTGTAGGAATGGATTAGGGCAGAAGAGTGGCAGGAAAAGAACTAAGGAAAATGCGGAGAAAAGAAGTCCTGAGCTCCTTGATTACATGCCACTGTTCAGGAAAAAGACACAGATCTTAGAAATACTACTGTGGGAAATTATTCTCAGTGAAATAAGGATAGGTAGTCATGGTCTGGTTTAGGTTTGTAGCAGCCTCTTGCTCTATGGAGAACTCTCATTCCTCTAGTGAATCATGCAAATAGCTTCATAATTCAGGATCCACTGACATCTGTGTTTGACTGACAGGCTGGTAGAGCACTGGAAAGTCAGCTGCCCTCTGTTGCTGGTGAACAACATGAGAGGTGTTAGAGCTGATATTTGACATATCTGGGGGAAAATCCGTCTCATAGCAGGCTGAAGGTATCTGTCATGGTGTTGTTTAGTTAAATCTCTGCTTGAGAGGTACAGGAAAGTCAAAGATGAGTATATATGATCCAGGGAAGCAGATGGTCTCTTACCAGACCCACTCTTTCAAATCTTCCAAAGAATGAGTGGTGAGCACAAGCAGTGAGTATATTCATTTGCTTTACTCTCCTGCTGTTGTGGTTTAAGCCCAGCCAGCAACAAAGCACTGCACAGCCTCTTGTTAACTCCTTCCAGACAGTGAGATGAGGAGAAAAAACAACAACCAATTAATGATATGGATAAAGATGTTTTGGTGTTAAAAAGGCGTTTTGCCAGTTAAAATATGTTTGAATAGTGAGAATCAAAACCAAAAACCTAAAACAACACTTCCCTTCCTTTTCCAAATGCAGCTTCACTCCATTCCAAAGTCTTCTACCTGTCCCTGCTCAAAACAGCACAGGAGGATGGGGTATGGGGAGCTGTGATCACAGGGAGGAGATCACAGTAGCCCCGACCGCTCCTCACAGGGGCCACCCCTGCAGCCCTCCACTACACAGATCTTGACATCTACACCCAAGAAAACTATTTTGACTCATAAAGATTTTTTTGTTTATATGTGGTCTTAGGTCTCTAATTTTGCATGCTAAGAGATAGCTGTGAGTATGTACATGCAGGATCAAGCATGCATTATTTTCCCATATTCCTGAGCTACTTTAGCTGTATGTCGAATCTTAGACATACTGAGCTTGATCCTACTTGTTGCCATTAGCTGTTTGACAGAGTTGTGATATATTGCACTAATTTGTTACTTTTTCATGGCAATTCTGGCAGTAATTTGTTAACAATAAACTTTTTAAGATGACAGTTCAAGGAGTAGAAACTGGATCAGCTTGTAGTACATATGGGATAGCTAGACCTACCCATCTTTGTTGTTAGTCATTGACTGCCCACTGGGAATTTCCTTCATATTAAGCTCAGAATTTGCAATGGCAGAAAGATGGATGAAGTAGCCCTGTTGCAATGAGTCATAGCTTTAGCAACCTCAGAGGTGGGTGGAGAGGCAGGGTGTATAAGCAACTATCTGTTTCCATTTAACTGTTTAGCAGGGTGACAGGAAAACAAGAATGATGAAGAGGACTGTGCCTGGGTTTAGCTAACTTGTAGCAGTTGAGAATGATTCTTTCTCATCATTACTGATTGCTAGCCTGCATTGAGATACTTGTACTTTCTGACAGCCTTACTTTCTTAATTTCTTACAGACTGTAGTTATAGCTTCATGCCTTGGACTGTTTTGCTTGTTTTGCTCCCTTGACTAAGGCAGGATCATGCCTTTTATTGTGTATACTGCTGTCACATTCAATGTGCTAAAAACTATATATACATAGACACGTCTCAAAGTCCATAATCCTAAAATAAAAAAATTTTTATTCTTTTTATTCATTTATTGTGCAGAGGATAGAGCCCTTAAACACTAGTTCAGTTATTAATATAGATGCATATAGGAAAACTGTACAAATAATTAAATGAATGTACTGAAGAAAACTAAGCCTATAATACCCTGAAGTCCCATCTTTCTGCTCTGCCTTTGAAAGCTACTAAAAATGTACCTATGGAATCAAGTCAGCAGGAAAAGCCCAGTGACTACTAGACTAAACTGGTTTTTTTTTCATTATCAGTTAAGAACTTACAGATAATTTAAATGTAGTTAGGTTCCCTTTTAATGCCAATGGAAATGATGTGTCTCACATTGTCTTCTAAGGTATATTATCAGGAATATGCCTGCAAGCCTCTTAACTTCAGTGGGATTTATAGGAGCTGATTTGATCTTACAGGGCAGGTCTGTTGGTGAAGGAGGAAATACAGAAATGGAGTTCTCTTTTAGCTGTGTTGACTTCATGGGAAAAAAAGGATTAAAAACTGCAGATATATTTTCCTCCTGAAATCAACTAACAGTTCTGAGTAGATACACAAGGTGTACATTCTGATTAAGGGAGTGACAGTTTAACAGCCATTCTTTCTGAATGGGATAGCATTTAAAATCAGAGAAAAGTAAAAAAATTACAAAATAAAGTAAGGATAAGGCAAGAATTTTTAAGATTAATATCATGTCTCTTTCCTGTTTTATTGAATGTTATATTCAATATAACAGTTTATTTCCCTTTTAGTTTAAGTCTTTCATATTGGTCAATCATATGTGCATGGCATTCACATCTAAGTACATAAAAGTGCCATAGGGATGGAGGTGTTTTTTTGTTACATTATGATGAATAACGTTTGCGCAAAGGACAGTACTTTGTAAAAAACTGTGTCAAACAGGCAGCTTATCAGTTCTGTAGTACCACCAAGTTACCATCTCTGCCATAATCTTACACAGCCTGGCCATGGAATCTTCACATCATCCCCCATGTGCGTGCAAGCAGGGTTGCCTAGGGAACTGTTGTGAAATGGACTCCTTGCATACCAGTTGCACTTTACCCTGAAAGTTTCTCCAATGTTATACCTTTCCTTAATGTGTGAGCAATGCTGCACCTTTAATATGACTTTAATTTTTAAGTCACCTCCGGTCATTATTCCACATATTCCACCCTGTGACTATAGTCACTTAAGTCACTTCATTTAAAAAGCTGTGAATGTCACACACACTTTTGTGGTGAGGATTGTCAAGTACATATACGTCTTGCAAGGTCATCCAATGAGATAAGCGTTTAATCATAATCCAAAGTCTAATATACTTACAAGGCAATTGTTAGAACAAAACATGATACAGTGAGTATTAGTAAAACAACAACAGGATGTAGCATCTTGTTAAAGCTTCCTGTAGCAGTTGGTGACCATCCAAAAAGGGTGTCCCATCATTCATGTCCTCCATCTCTTTTGACCCTCTCCAACACTTGATGTATTTCTTCCACATCATGATGGACAGTAATTGGAGTCCTCCATCCATTTTCTTGGTCCTGTCTCAGCAACTGCTTCAGGTCTTCATGTCGTAGGAATTTCTTCAACAATGTGAGATTCATTCCAGTAGGGATAAGTGGTAGGTTATAAATCAATGTATAATTAAACTGCAGCATTTCATAAGATGTTACAGGAGCTGAATAATTGAAGCCACATCCTACAATTTTTCTGAAGTTACAAGCACAAATGTTTGAGTGATTATTTGTATTTTCAGCAATTTCATCTACAAGTATGAAGTCACAAAAGGTTCTCATTCAAACACATCCTTTCCCTACATATATCTCAAAATGGCAAACATTTTGTTCGGTGTCAAGACAGACATCTTATGCCTTAATGGTATTGCTTTCACAAACGAATCCTTGTTGTTCTCGCGTAATGCAGGTGTCAACATCAATCGTTTGCCACTTGTTTCTGTTTTGCTGGGGCCATACTGTATGCTCTGTTGGGTAGAGTATGTTCCCTTGGTGATTCAGTCCCAACACAATGATTTGGTATATCGACAGCTTGATTGCAGAGATATTGGTCTGCATTAACAATTCCATTAGTTTGAGAGAGTATGATGGGATAAACAACACTTGTTATTGACCTATATTTTTAATGATATAAGGACTGACATCAAGGACAGAAGGAGTTAAGCTAATAGGAGGCTGAGTAGGTATTTCTTCAACAACTGGTAGGGACAGAGGTTCTGTGGTTTTTACGGCAGATACAAATGGTGCTGTATCAATCATAAATTCAAATAATAATTCTGTGACCACAAACACAATATACAACTGTGGGTTTGATAAAGGTAAAATTATACCAGCAATTTAAATTTGGCTCCATTATTTTATAACACTCAGTATTATAGTGTTCTGATCTGGTAGAATCAACATAGACTGTTTTAATTTCAGTGGGCCTATGATAAGTTGATCCATTAGTCACTCGACAGCTAATTTGTATTTTCTTTCCTGGGGTGGCTTGGAGTTTAGCCATCCAAGGAGAGTCATTCCAACCCCACTCATCTTGGAAATATATTTTAATTTACAAAATTAATATAAAGTTGCCAGTTCCCTTTAGCCATTCAGCATAAACTATGTTTTATGTCCCATTAAAAGATTTTTCCTATAAAGATAGGGTGTGCTCAGACTGTGACACAAACATACACTTCACAAAACATCATAAAACACACACACACAAAACTTATGATAATTATGGTCCCAATTAATATAAAAGCTCTAAAACATAAAGATTAAACATAAAAATACTTAATAAATAAAACCAGTCCAAATTTAATGTGTCTACAAGGACTGTTAAATTTAATTTATTGAGCAACTCTATAAGGGAGTCCATAATTCCAGATAAAATTTGCTAGCATTCAGAGTACCTGTAAATTAAAAATAGAAAAAGAAAAAGAAAAGGTCCTTGGTTGCTGTACAACCAGCAGCTGTTAAGTTAAAACGCAGGTACTATTCATCTAGTACCATTGCTGGCCTGTCTACTGTAGGTTTCTGGGCAGTGCCTGCAGATAGCACTGTACTCTTGTGAAGGAGATGGAAAGGTCTCAAAATGATCACACTCTGTTCTTCTCCTCTTTGTTCCTCAATATTTGGCATGGTGACAGTTAAAAGGTGTGTTGGCATTCAGTTGCCTAAAATCAGTTGAAATCTGCCACTGTTTGGCTTTTTCACCAACCGGACAGGAGAATTATAGGGAGAATGCATGTGAGTAATAACATTTCTTTTTTCCAACTCTGTTACTACCCCATCAATGCCCAAATGCACAGCTTCTGGCAAGGGGTGCTAACAACAGTAATTCTGGACTGGGGCAAAGTTAGAGGCCCCTCTAATAAATTTACATTTTCCAAGAGTTACTGCCACAGAGGCAACATTTGAGCTGTGGCAGTGTTCATAGCACAGATAGTTAGTGTGTGGTCCTGGACATGAGTTATACATGTCTTAAGGCAGTCCAGGAGACTGTAGACAAGGGGAGTGAATCCTGCTGGGTCTATAGGAGTTAACAGGGTACTTCCTTAACAGCCCCCTCTCACATATTGCTTGAACCCAGGCTGCTTTTTTCACAGACATTGCAAGATGGGAGAACTCAGAGGTACCTCCCCCATCATGCAGGTCCATGCTGCCATCCCAGTTGTTAACCCATACAATTAATAAATAATTATGATTGCCTGGTTCAGTTATTAGAAACATTTTAGGGTCCTGACAGCCTCCCACTTCTTCCTCACTTAACATAATTCAGTTTCTCCCCTCAAGGGAAACCCACAACATCATATATTCAATCTCTGACTCTCCGGGTTGTCTGGCATATTTCTCCTGTATTTTTATTAGCTCAGCAGCGAACCACGGAATGGTACTCACAGTGGTATGGACTTCGTCATCACTGTTGACAGTGGTTTCAGTTTTAACCAGAGATCATAAAGGGATTAATTGGGATTTCGAATTGGGGTTTCCTCGACCTCTTCATCACTGTCAAACCAATCATCTCCAGCCTGAGTTTTAAAGTTTGTGTGGCACATTAATCTGCTAATCTGCTGCACTGGAGCAGGAGGTGAAATTTTCTCTTAACGGGTGATTTTCTTTCTCTAATATATGTTGGTGAAGAGATTTAAGATAACTATTTTCTCGTGAAAGTTTATAATTTAAATTCATTAGCTTGTTAATTTCTGTCATGAGTTTATCAACTCAGGTTCCTAGTTTCTCTCCTGTCTCCCTTTCAAAGGCTAGAGATGATTTCAGCACCTTGTTCTCAAATTTCAGAGTTGCATATTCTATGTCAGAAATCTGACTGGGAGCAGGGGCATTTTTAGCTTCTTTTGCACAAGATAAACACGTGCCTAAAGCAGCACACATAACACTTTTGCCTTTCCAAGTTTTTTCTATGTAGCCTGACACTGTACAATACACTCTACCACTTTCTCTTCATACTTCCAAAATTTTTGGGACCACTCCTTCCCATATTTTTGCAGCAGTTTATCCATGGCAATCCTGTCTGTGATGCCAATTTTTCTGTCACATGAAAAGGGTATAGTAATTTGGTAAACAATAAGCCCCCTTGCATTCCTGCTCGTCATCAGATATCAGAGGGGCTAGGGGTGGCTAGGTTTAGATTCTGAGTGATGTGCAATTTGGCACTATTAGTCCGGTCGCGTTCAGTCTATCTGAATTCTCACGGCTCCAGATTCACTAACAGTGCACTGCACTCCCTGGTTTGAGTTGCGCTCCACGGTCTCACGCAGCCAGTAAGGAGCTGATGGCGCCCAATGAGAGAACTTCTGCGACTGGCAGCATCAATAGTGCAGTTTATTAAGAGCAACAGAGATAGAAGTTCCTGTGGATTGCTGGTGATAAATTCACTGTCTGCAAAGCATGTGTAGGTATACCAAACGCGTTACATTAAAGAGCAGCTCAGAAAAATTTCTAAGTTTCCTGGGGGTGTATTTGGAAAGTCCAGATCTTACCCAAAGGCATCCTTATGGGGGGAAGCGAGGTTCAGCCCATCGACTGATCCCAAGAGTCAGATCAGCGATAGTATTCGCCCTGACTTGTCCACGATGATGTCTTCCCTGACATCCCCCCTTACTTAAACAATTTTTATAATATTTTTTTATCTTCAAGGTAGACCTTCAGTGACTCTAGTCATAAATACCTTTATTATGATTGGTGTAAATTTCTCTCACTTTGCAAACTCAGTGAGGGGGTGGTTGCACTTTGGGATGGAGGTGTGTTTTGGTACGTTATGATGAGCAAAGTTTGTTCAAAGGACAGTACTTTGTCAAAAACTGCATCAAACAGGCAGCTTATCAGTTCTGTAGTACCACCAAGTTACAATCTCTGCTGTAATCTTACACAGCCTGGCCATGGAATCTTCACTCCACTCCATCCCCTATGCTGCATGCAAGCAGGGTTGCCTAGGGAACTGTTGTGAAATGGACTCCTTGCATACCAGTTGCACTTTACCCTGAAAGTTTCTCCGATGTTATACCTTTCCTTAATGTGTGAGCAATGCTGCACCTTTAATATGATTTTAATTTTTAAGTCACCTCCAGTCATTATTCCACACCATATATATTCAGGCAGCTTCTTAAGGACATTGCATTTATAAGAGGCAAAAATAATTAATTTAGTTAAATTATATATTTATCAGTTTATGTCTGTTTTAAACTATGAATATGGATGGATTTGCTCTTAAAGAATGTAATGTAAACATATTTATTTATAAATAAACATAGAAGTAATTTATTGTCATCATGTCATTTGAAGGTTTATTTACTTATTTGAATCTTAGTGTTCCTCAAGTCCTCAGCACATTAATTTATTTCAGAACAATATTTTTTTTTATGTATTGATTTAAACTTTAACCTACGCACAGACAAGAATAACTATTTACAGTATTAGTCTAACGTAATTTAGTTGGAGTTACTTGGCAATGATAATTACACAGAAGTCAATGACTTAAAAAAATGCAACTTTTAACAGTATTATACAAATTGGCAAACAATTTTTAAGCATTCAGAAATATATAAGAATGTTCAGAACTTGACAAATGATGTGTTGATAGTTACGTTTGAATTTTACATTTAATTGTATTTGCAAACACTTGTTTCTGCAATGAAAAAAGTTTTACCTGAAAGTAAAGAAAAAAAATTGAAATAGCTTAGAAAAGCAAAATTATTACATCTGTCATAATATATGCTTTGAATTATCTGAACAATATAAGGAAAAGCAAACTAAAAGGAAAAATAAAGTCATAGCTACTAAAATACATTCACTTCCTTTTCACTGAAGCTTAGGATAACAGGCTGTATGGAACAAAAGCTTTATCCTTTTCATCTGCATTTCACCATAAAATACAGTAAGTTTTTTCAAACATTTTTTTTCTGTGGTAAATCCACATAAAATCTTCCTAATTACTTTAACTTCACATGCCTGGAAATGAACTCAAGGAGGAGGTGTTCTGTGATTTCTCCAAGTACTGAGGTGAAGCCGACTGGCTCACAGGTCCCTGGATCATCCCTTTTGCACTACTTAAGGATAGATGAGTCCAATATCATTCTCTTTACAGTTATGTGGGACCCTCCCCATTTATCATCTCTTCTTGCCGCTAACAACCAAACCGCCCTTTCCCTATGCCTATCCCTAGGAGCACTATCAACCCTATTTGCCGCAACATGTGCT
>JANHGN010017583.1:17968-44065 GCA_024605025.1 Megaceryle maxima | reverse complement strand
TCTGTTCAACATATTCATCAATGACCTGGATGAGGGCACAGAGTGCACTGTCAGCAAGTTTGCTGATGACACCAAGCCGGGTGGAGTGTGTGACACACCAGCAGGCTGTGCTGCTATTCAGTGAGACTCAGACAGGCTGAAGGATTGGGCAGGAAGAAATTCGATGAAATTCAACAAGGGCAAGTGTAGAGTCTTGCGCCTGGGAAAGAACAACCCCAGGTATCAGTACAGGTTGGGGACTGACCTGTTGGAAGGCAGCGAGGGGGAAAAGGATCTGGAGGTCCCAGCTGATGGAAGGCTGACCATGAGCCAACAATGTGCTCATGTGGCCAAGAGGGCCAGTGCCATTCTGGAGTGTATTAAAAGGGGTGTGGCTGGTAGGTCTGGAGAGGTTCTCCTGCCCTTCTACTCTGCCCTGGTAAGGCCACATTTGGAGTACTGTGTCCAGTTCTGGGCCCCCCAGTTCAAGAGGGACATAGAATTGCTAGAGAGAGACCAGCACAGAGCCACAAAGATGGTTAAGGGAGTGAATCATCTCTCTTATGAGGAAAGACTGAGGGAGCTGGGGCTCTTTAGCTTGGAGAAAAAGAGGCTGAGGGGTGACCTCATCAATGTTTATAAATACATAAAGCGTGAGTGCCAGGAGGATGGAGCCGGGCTCTTCTCGGTGATGCTTGATGACAGGACAAGGGGCAATGGGTGGAAGCTGAGGCATAGGAAGTTCCATGTAAACATAAGGATAAACACTGTGAGGGTGACAGACACTGGAACAGGCTGCCCAGGGTGGGTTGTGGAGTCTCCCTCTCTGGAGATATTCAAAACCCTCCTGGACACGTTCCTTTGTGATCTGGTACAGGTGATCCTGCTCTGGCAGGGGGGTTGGACTTAGATGATCTTTCGAGGTCCCTTCTGGCCTCTGACATTCTGTGATTCTGTGATTCATGGATCATCAAGACATCTGCTTAAGAAAGAACAAGAGACAAGGCAGTTACTATCAGCAATGACCCAAAGTCAAGAGGAGGCACAAGCCTTGAAGCAGCCCAACCTCTTCAGGTCTTGGTGAAAATCTAGAAAAATACCCCTGAATGGGTGAAAGGGATCCTGATTGTCACCGTGTCAAATGGAGTTGGTCCCCCTGAACATGTGGATTTAAACATTGCTTGTTCAAATACTAACATGTCAGGATACATCACAGCTGTAGTATATTGGTTTTACAAGGATGGAGAGACAGCAGGGTGGGATTAGGAGCTACATGGAATCACTGATCACAGTCACCCAGGACACAGGGCTGGGGCACAGAGATTCGTAATACCTTAGGGCCACATGATCCAAGGTATTGTAGCTCCCAGAATTTCCAAGCGCAGCATGACACCACCTATATACCATGGAGGAGGTGCCTGAAGTGCCTTCTAGTTTTCCTGCCTACAAGAGGAGTCATTTTGCACCTCACAGCCTTCACAAGGTTTCTCTTGACCCCCTTTTGTCCTCTCCCTAACTTGGCAACTGAAGGTTTAATTACATCCATCACACTTCCCAGACCACCTTCCTTAGGATCAAAGCCCTGTATTACAGAGCAAGAGCCTGAAGCGAAATGAAAAATTGGCAAGCTCAAAACCGGTATTCATGGGGTTTGAATTTGGAAAATCACTTTCACCAAGCATTCTGATCAAAACTGATACATCACACCTGAGGTGTAGACATGACTAAAAATAGCCTGATCAGGACTAGGAAATTTGAGGGGAAAATAGGAGCTTGAAAAGGAACCTGTCTCCTCAGACATCACGACAAGTGACAGTACATGACATGTATTTGGAAAACAATTGGATGGTGCCCAGCTGTCCAACATCTGCCCAGTTCAGGATGATAAGACATCAGACTGACCTTGGAGCAAACAGATCCAATCTGGCAGTGCCAGTGATATTAATGGGTCTGATACCTACAGCATCTCAAGTCTAGACCATGAAGAGCATAAACTTAGACTTGTCTAGATGACAGCTGTAGTCCCAATTAAAAATTGCTTACTCTGCACCCGCTTACTGCAGCATCTGCAGTTTTTTGGTGGTTTTCTCACAACATCGTTACTACTTGAGTGACGTGGCTAAAGTAATGACATCATCTATGCATCTAAGAAAGGGTGCGCCCATATCCTGTCTTCCACCTCCGTTAATGGAATATATACATACACTTTTTAATTTAAGTTATGGTCAGAAACCACAGTTAAGATTGGGAAAAAAAACACCTACTCCAGATTAACTAGGACAGCACAGAAGCCCTTATAAAAAGCCCAGGACCAAATGTGCCTGAACAACTTCAGATCAACAGAGCCCAGCACAAGCATCAGCTGCAGTAAGAGACGGAGGGAAGATGTCTCCAGTCCTTTTTGCTTCTCTGGTAAGAACTTGTTTTCTGTTTTTATTTCCCTCAATTTGTCATAGACATGTTTAAATTCTAATAGATGACTGTCAGGAATGGGTTCTGCATCCACCTTTAAAATGCTTGTTTAAACATGAATAACTGAATATAACTAAAAATGGAGATTGCTGAATAGCACCAGCACAGGGCAGCAATGAGACTGGGTGGACATATTAGTGAACGGGGCTACAATAAAATACATTGAAAACTCAACCTTAGAGCATCTTTTCATTGTTATATCCTTTCTGCTGTCTCCTGTATTATATTATTTTCTATAATTTATAATTTTTTATCAATAAATTACAACTGAGTTTATACCATACCTGTCAGCACCGTAAGAATTAATTAATGAAAGCAAGAGTGGAAGTGATATATGGCACATTTTCCCATCAGTATAGGCTTTAACTACCAGCTAGGCTGACAGTGGGTGAATTTCCCAGCCACACAGAAGAGTTGTTAGAGCGTGTGCTGTGTCACAGCAGTTGGACCTGCCTTATGTCCTAAATACACCAATTATCTTCAGTTCAGATCACTGCTCGTCATGCTGCTGGCCGTGCTGTCAGCCAGCGGTTCTGCCAACAGGAGGGTGATACAGCCTGGACTCAAGGTTGAGAACCTCTTCAAGCGAGCGTATGCTGGATGCCAGACCCTAAAAGACTCAAAATTCCCTCAAACTGTGAGAGTCAACACAAGCATCAGCAATACAAACCAGGACATCAAAGTGGCTCTTGACGTCAGCAGCCGATCTCTGGCTCCGTGGGATTACAGGTACGATCTTGGCCCCTCTGGTCTAGAAATACACAGGCTGCAATGGTCAAGAATAATGTCGAGGCTATGCTCACAACTTTATTTTTAGTGCTCTACTGTTGAGAGATTTTTGGAAAGATGAGGGTATCTACAGTCCAAACAATCCTCTTTGAAAGATAACCAGTAAGGAAAGGAGCACAGAGCAAAAATCTGCTCTCAGACAACATACAGAAGGCAAAGCAAATTACTTTTTTCATTTCATCAACTTATTTGTATATTGGGGCAAGCTTTAACTTCAAAAACATTCTTTACCTAAGATATCATAAAAAGGACCTCGGAGGGCTAACACTGAACCAAATTCAATGGTGGTTTAATAACATCAGCATCAGGACCTGAGAGCGTTCCATGTTTTTCAGGGGGAGTTGAAGGTTTTTTGGTCCATTAGTCAGTCTGACGTGCTGGGAAGCTCAAATAATTCCTAATCTGTCTTTTGAAGTCAATGTCTATTTGAAGCAAATTCTTTGCAAAGGCAGTCACATTGAGTCCTGAGATGCTTGTCTTACATCTATTTACCTATAATATTTACTTACTTGCACTTTATGTCTTAAAAAATCTACACTAGTGGAGGGTTTACTGCTCCTTCATAAGCAATCTCCCGGGAGCTACAGGTTCCCGAGCTGGGAGCCCAAAGTGATCCAGATCATCATGTCTCAGGAAATGCAGCAGCATTTCCATTTCAAACACTTCATCTCATGTCTAACTTGCAGGATGGATGAGGACCACAACCGCTTCCCACAGATGATTGCTGATGCCAAGTGCCGCCACTCCAGCTGCGTGAATTTGAACGGCCAGCTGGACCACAGCGTCAACTCTGTCCCCATCAAACAGGAGATCCTCGTCCTTCGGAGGGAGAGGAATGGCTGCCACCAATCATTCCGACTGGAGAAGAAAATAATCACTGTGGGCTGCACATGTGTCACTCCCTTGATACGACACCAGGCTTGAAGGAAGCCAGTAGTGTGCAGGGAGACACAGAGGAGAGTTTCCTTGCCTAAGAGCAGTGAAATGAAGGGACTTGATTCAGTCTCCACAAAACTGAATCAAGCCATAATGATTAGCTAGAATCTATCAGAATGTATTAAAAATTAAGAAATCTCAGGGTTTGGGGTTTTTTTAATTATTATTTTTCAAAAAAATCTTGAACTCTGTGAATTCAGAATCTGAACACCATCATGAGATGGGCTGAAAAAGTAATGGGAATTCTTTACACATTATTAGTTTACACTTTGAAATGTCTATTTATGCTGGTGAAGAATTTAATAATAATGTATCTGCTTATTTATCTTTGTGTAATAAAAAATAGTAAACAACCCTGTGGTAATCTCCTTTATTTCTAAAGAAGCCTTTTTGATAAGGCAAGAAATCATTCAGTTCAGTTATGGCCATATAAGGGATTGGAATGATGTTAAACCTAAAATTCTAGGTTTAACCTAGAGCATCTAGCTCTCCTGCAGCAGAATGTAAAGCCCACAGAGAAGGGCTCGTATCACTAACACCATTTTACTGATAAAGAAACTAAGATAGACAAAGCAAAATTACTTACCAAGTCACACCCGAGAGATTCACATTAAAGACAGAGTAGCAAAAAAAATAAAAATAAAAAGCAGTGGGTGACTAGTTATCCACCTAATGATCTAATTGGAAAGGATTTTGTAACCATAGATTCAAAGCAATGCCTTGAATGCTTCTTTGAGTGTAAAGAAACTTCCTCCCCTAAAATGGTGAGCACACTTCCACTGCTGAGTTTTAACTTAGGTCTGATGTTATCTGTGATTTTCAGTCCAACCCATTTCAACACATTTTCTCTGGAGCAGGGTCACTACCCGGGTACGTGAGGAAAAGCACACGAGTGAGTGGGGTGCATGATTGAAGCAATTAACCACATATCGCTAACTGCAGTCATAATTTCCTCCATGCTCGTGTCCTTCCACAACTGGCAGCAGTGAGACCTTCAAATGTAGAGCAGACTGACACAACACTTCTACCACGGTTGTGATGGGACTTCTGTAGGTGGACTGCAGGTGGGTTTAAAGCACACTTGGGTTACAAGTGCTCAGGTGAAAAGGTTCCATGTTTCAAAAGGCTAGCTGGTTTGCAAAGACATGGATGTTTTGTTTGCTGCTGTCTCGGGGAGGTGTGAACATTCTCAGGCACTGGCAAAGCACCGTTGGAAAATGCAAAAGCAAATAGAGAATTTATAGAGATGTAGAGCTCAGGGGTGCAAGTCCCTAATGAGAGGCAAGGTCCTCTCAGGTGAAAGCATCTTCTCCAGGTCTGTTAGGTGTGCTAACTGCAGATGCTATCGTCCCAACTTTTGCCGATGGGGTTTATTCTCTCCGGCTGTGCCAGTGAGCCTAAACCCTCCTTAATCTACACCAGGCAAAATTAGGTGGGTCAGCCTATAACCTAAACTCACATCATGGCTACAGATTTCACACCACCCTTTGATCTAGCAGACATTCACTGGTCCAAGGAATCACAGAATCTCAGCATGACAGGGGTTGGAAGCAACCTCTGGAGATCATCTAGCTCAACCTCCCTGCTAAAGCAGGGTCACCCAGAGCAGGTTGCTCATTGTCCAAGTGGGTTTGGAATCTCTCCAGAGAAGGAGACTTCACAACCTCTCTGGGCAGTCTGGGACAGGCTCTGGCATCCTCACAGGAAAGAAGTGTTTCCTCATGCTCAGAAAGAACTTCCTGGATTCCAGTTGGTGCCCATTGCCCCTTGTCCTGTTGCTGGGCACCACTGCAAAGAGTCTGACCCCATCCTCTTGACCCTCACCCTTTAGATATTTACAAACATTTATAAGAAATAAGCACTGATAGGGAAACATTAATTGTCTACAGTACCTGCAATCACAACAATGAACCCCTGTCCACACCTTTAGTTACCTTAAAACACTGATATAACTTTGCCTATATGTAGGTATCTGTCAGTATATGTGATTCTAACAGCTTGTTTCCTACCTGATCTCCAACTATTCCTCATTAAGCTGTCCTGCTGTTCTTAAAGTTCACCCCAGTTGACTGTCCCAAGAATATTAAGCATGGGAACAGACTGACAAAAAAAAACCCAAAACAACCACAACACTGGGGAGCACTCATCCTTTGAAGTTTTCAAGGCATTCTATAAGTATCAGTCCAGGATGATTGAAAGATCTAACTGCCTTGTCCATTAGACAATCTCTCAATGTCCCACCACCTGCTGTAGAAGGAGCTTTGGCAAATTGCCTGCAACAGTCCAAGTAACTTCTAATGGTTAAAATCATAGTAAGTCCCACAGTTTATTACCTGGTAGTGTTGTGCCATTACCTGGAGCTGGCACACAAGTAACAGAGACTGGTTAGCAATGCCGAGAGTGAGCTACTACGCGGAAAAAGTCAGAACCAGGTCAGCACGAGATGACGCAGATGGAGTGTCAAAAAGCTGGTAGCTTTCTAGTGACGGGCTGCAAAAATACTCCAGTCCCCCTTCCAGCAGCATCATTTCTGCAGAAGCCTTTGATACTTGGATCACCTGCATTCATTTGGCCTGAGGACTATTTTCTTCCCTGCTTTAAGTTCTCTTGACAGTCCTGGGAGAATGAGCTAAGAGGAATTCCTTCATTTTCCTGTGTTCAGCTGGAAAGGTGCAGAATAATTCCAAACCAATGTACCCTGCCATGAGGTCACCTAATCATTGTCTTTGTTTCTCTGGGCAAACGTTCCTGACTGGAGTCAATAATGATCGTGAAAGGAGACCAAAGAGAGTAGGACCCTCCTTTCACCCTTGCACAGCTCTTATCTGTTAGAGGTTCAACAGGTCAAGCTGGCTCTTTCTTGTTTTGAAGAGTTTCAGTGCAAATTCCTGCTTATTTGATGTCCTTTAATAATATCATCATGTAAGGATGGAGTGTGGGGGTGGGATTGCTGCAAAACCCCCAGCTACACAAAGGTTTCCAGTCCAGCACTGCTCCCCATCTCAGTTTCATGTCAGTTTGCAAAATCTGAGCGGCAGTGGCTTAACAGACAGATTGTTGAGAACCTGTGAGTAAAACCGAGCAGAAAGGGAAGTTTGAGACTGGGTTTGTGTGGCAAATGATCAGATAACCATGCTGATCATTGCCAGTTATCTAAGCAAGCTAGACAGATACCAGATGCTTGTAAAAGGTGATACAGATTCAACAGTCTGGTAATCTTTAGGACGTGAAGGAAGCCAGGAGTAGAGACTCCAGAAGTCAGAAATAAAAAGAACCCCCCCCTAAAAAATTATAAGAGCAAGGTAGAGAGAAGATAAATCATCTCTATTCATTTACTGGAACAAGGAACCTCGGTCACAATGCAAACATATTGCACTTACTAAGAACGCAGATCAAACAGGAACACAGCTCTTTGTACTGGTAAAACCACTAAAACTCATTCATGAAAGCTATGCCCAAAACACAGTATTTTGAGTAGAGTCTCAAAGAACATCAAACACATTTCCAATCTTTTGCTGAAGTTACAGAAAAAGATGGAAAAACTAAGCTGGTTTTCTGAAGGAAAAATAAACAACTGAAAGGAGAAGTTACACAAAAAGCAGGAATGGATTTATATGAAGAGCTGAAGAATTGAAGGTGCTGCCACTGTCTAGTCTTGGAAGTATGGAAAACAATAAACAAAGACAGAAAATGCTTTTTTGAGTAGCAAAGACAGAATGTGTGGTTTGCTTCTGCCAGCTGAGTCTCACTGGCATCTTCTCATCTGCTGAAAGCCAGCTCCAGAACACAGTCCCATTCCTCCCAGTAGGTCTGCCAAGGAGTATAAGGCATCACAGACATTTTTTGGTTTTGGGTATGGGGTTTTTTTGTAACAGTGCTGCAGAAGATGCAGACTTGACCCACTCCCCTAGATTCTCCTTAAGCACAAGATTAAAAATAATATCAGAGAGCAAAGGAGTAAGAGGAAGAAAGGGAAAGAGACAAAAGAAGATTAAGGCAAGTCTCAGCTTTTACTCCATGATGGTGACATGGGAGCAGGCTTCTGGTCTGATCTGCCAGGCCATCTCCCAGGACAGAGATGACTCACAGCTGATACAGACACTCACTCCATCTATTCCCATCATGTTGACACCAAACCATAGATCCCCATCAGACTCACCAGAAAATCACTCATCCCCTTAAAATTTTGTCTGACAGGTCTAACTCTCAACAAGCCATGTGAACTTCTGGATTCTCAAGACATTACCGCTCTGCCTTACCAAACACAAACAGTTCTTGGGTTGCTTTAATCTTTTAGGTTGTAACCTTTGTATTCCTTATATATTTCATTTCTGTGCACTTTTCAAAACAATGATTTTGTGTAACAGGCTGACCTGGTCTGTAGTCCCTCTGGACACCCCCAGAGGCATCTGCTGATTATCAAAGAAGCCTGACTCACTCTTGCTGACCAACGCATCCACTGGTCAAAGCACAGGTCTGGGAAGAGGCTCACATCACTGCTGTGCCTCCCAGCCCATGTTAATTCACAGGTGTCTGCAGTGTCCTCCTCCCAACATCCCATGAGAGCTGCTACACAATGAGATCCCTGCTTGAGCTGATAAAGCAGGCACAGGTGGGGGGGGAGTGAGCAAGGGGACTGGGAAACAAGAGCTGTGAGAGGCAAGAGGAAGAGGAAAATAATAGAAAAGGCCACAAGACTCTGATACCAACCTGTGACTGTAGGTTTCTTAGCTCAACAGGTTACAAGAAGACATTGTGGGACCGCTTCTGTATCTACAGCTGTGTTTTCTCCTTCTGGTAAAACAACTGAGTCCCTGAAGGATGCTCTAAGCCACATTTCAGAGTCAGAGAGGCTCAGGTGGGCATCCAGGGGCTGGGTCTGTTGTTGCAAGGGGAACAAACCCAAGAAAAGCTTTTAGCAAAGGCTGTTCCTCAGCGGTGAACTGTACTTGCTCTTGGTGGTGATATGACTCTTCTGTTTACAAGAAGCGTAAACTTGTTTGCTGTGTCCTTAGATTGCTGGGAATGAAACCCTACCACCTACTTCATCGTAAAAACCAGCATCTGAAAAATAGCCAGGCTCGTATTTACAACCAACTGCACTCTAAGAATGATGCCATTAGAAGGAAATAACCCTTGTTGCTTGTTTTATTTAGAAACAATCCCCATGTACCAGCTCATGCCTTGCTGAGAGGTGTGTGGTTTGCAGCCGACAGTGCTGGCTGCAAAACCTCATGACCCACGGGTGAGACTTCCTTAATTAGCTACCTTTGCATTTCCTTAATTAACTACTTCATAATATACCCAGTCAGAACCACTCTTAAACTAGACTGGTAGGTTCTTCAGAGCACCACGTCAGCACAGGAGCTGACATCCATTTATCTGTCACAAACTCAATGCCAAAATAATTATGTCTGGAGAGAGAAATGTAGGTTAGTTTTCTCCCCACCAAGTGAGTGAGGACAGCCCCATGAGCTAGGTTTACAGAGAGGGAGAGAAATAGGTCAGGAGTAAGAAGTGGGGTGTGCAGCGTGCAATTTCCTGGTCAGTGGTTACTGTAAGAGGAGAGCTGGTGTTACACAAGAGCGCTCAGCAGACGCCTCCATGGGTTTGCTCTCCACCACATGAAGAGCTTAGTGGTCATAATGAAACAGCTGCTGCCACAGATGACTACATATGCTTGTAACTGAATGAGATGGTTTCTCCGCCTCATTATCCATAGCTTGTTGAACTGGGTCCCAGTGACCCCATGGGGCAGGGAATACACCTGACTTGACAAACAAGCACCAAAGGAACCTGTGCTGGGTAGGGACAGTCCCTTCTCCCAAGGAACAAGAGACAGGACAAGAGGAAACAGCATCAATTTGCTCCAGGGAAGGTTTAGGTTGGATATTAGGAAGAACTTCTTCACTGAAAGGGTTGTGAAGCCCTGGCCCAGGCTGCCCAGGGCAGTGGTGGAGTCCCCATCCCTGGAGGGGTTTCAAAGCCGTGGAGCTGGGGTGCTGAGGGACATGGTTTAGTGGTGACCTGGCAGTGCTGGGTTAACGGTTGGACCTGATGATCTTAAAGGTCTCTTCCAACCAAAATGATTCTATGATTCTAATTTGAAAAAATCAAGAATACTTGCACACAGGTTTACTCTGGTTTAAAAACAGCCTTAAAACCTCCACTAGTGGAAAACAAAATCAGATATCTGAGAATCTGGTTCAGTTATGGATGCAAGGTGAGTAACGTCAGAAAAAAACACCAAAAGCAACACTGCAAGAATCTGATAAAATAATAACTAGTGAGTCTTGCTAAGCTGTGTTCCTTGTGTACCTAAGGGGGATAAAGAAAAGGCAATTCCTCCACTCCTAAGTTAGGACACCTCAGCTCAGCAGGCAACCCTGCCCTAGAGTTGCTTGTTCCTTGTTCCCTTGATGTGGAGGGATCCTCATCCACCACTATAAGCCCCAGCACCTGGTATTTCACTGGCTAAAAAGCTGTGAGATGGAGCCACCTTTGCATATTTCCTCCACTCCTACTCAGGCAACTGGTGAAGACAAGGTTGTTTATAAAGATGACATCTTCTCTGGAGTAGGCTAGAACAAGGCTTTCCTAGCTCCCATGAAACCACACTAGACCCCCATGCCAAATTTTGGCTGCAGCCCTGCCATGCAATGTCTCCCACCTCTTTTCCCACCATCCCTAAAGACCATCCCTAAGGTCTAGAGAACCTGTCTCCATTGACAGCTCCCCCAGCACAGCCTGTATAACCTCACTTCACCACTTCCACCCCTTTTTTTTCATCTTTTCATCTATTTAGGCTGCAGGTTCTCATGTGCTCCCTCATACTCATATCACTGCTCTGGAAAGAGTGAGCTTGGATGAAATCTCTCAGTGCTACTGCAGCTCAAGCCCATTCTCTGTGTCTGCTTTCATTTTGAGCTTACATAAACCAGCATTCTTTTAAATAAAATACAGTTTTTATTCGGCAGATAAGTTATTGAATAAATACAGATAAACATTCACCTTTTTTTTTCTGATACTCTGAGCACGTACAAAGCCATACATACAGTCATAAATAGAAGATACAAATAGAAGTATAACCACTCATTAGTTCATTTTGGTCTTTTAAAGTGGACTCAATTCTCTCCCAAAATGCTCTGAAGTAAGTGCAGGTGATACAAACCCAGAGTGCAATGAGAATCAGGAATAGTGTCACTTACATCAGAGTTACACTAGTAATATGCTAGCAAGCAGGGGTGGCCAGAGAAGGAAAAGGGGCTAGGGGATGAGGAAGGAAGGGAGAAGGTGCTGGAGGAATAATTTTGTGTGTCAGTGCTGGTTGGAATGTATCCAATAGGGCAATTTATTTCCAAGGACAACTTTTAAAACTATAATTCATTGGATTCACCAAACTGATGTAACCTGTAATTAAAAATTAAAATAAAATTAAATAAAATAAATAAATGAATGAAATGCATTGCTTTACCCTCTCCCTGCTTGAAGTCACAAACAAAACTTTTCCTCCATCCCACTCTCTCCCCTCCATCACCAGCTCCCAGTGACTTCTATTCAGAAATGACCAACAGCAAGAATCAGTACTTTCAGGGGGTGATTTGCTCAGATTTGGGAAGAAAAAGTCATATTGAATTCGTAGAATGAGAGGCTGGCATCTCCTCAAAGAGACATTCATAGGAGACATTTTTTCCTCCTGATGTTGTCTCTCCTTCTAATCCCTCCTAGGACTGGTGGTAGACAACCGGAGTGGCACACGTGCAGCCCACGGTAATGATTTTCTTCTCCAGGCGGTAGGTGGGCAGGCAGCCCCCCTGCTCCCACCGGAGGACAAGGATCTCCTGTTGGATGGGGATGGAGTTGAGGCTGTGGTCCTCCTGCCCCAGTGGGTTCACGCAGCCAGAAAGACGGCACTTGGCGACAGCAATCACCCGGGGGAAGCGGTTGGGATCTTCATCAAACCTGGGGGAGGGACACGAAAAGTTTTTATGTACTTGCACAGCATGGTTTGGCAGGATCTTCTTGATTATCTCCATGAAACCAACTTACTATTTACCTGCTTATCCTCACTAGGAGGCATGGCCAAAGAATTTCCCTATCTTCAACATTTTTAGAACTTTTTCCTAGAAATTGAATCAATTTGGCGAGGGTAATATTGCCATGTCATTCTTTAGGAGCTGATGGATGGAGTGGGAGCTGGGTGAAATACAGAACTGATTGCAAGTGGACTGTTAATTTTTGTTTGTTTTGGTTTTAATTTCATCATTCAAGAATTTATTTCATTTAGGAATATGCAAAATTAAAATGTACTACCATCATTCTTTTCCTAGAGGAATAATTAGCTTTACCATTATTTCAACCTTATAAAATGCTCCAGGGTTGGGGAAGAGTGGCTGGAAAGCTGCCCAGCAGAAAAGGACATAACAGTGCTGGTTAACAACTGGTTGAAGATGAGCCAGTGTGTGTGCCGAGGCGGCCAAGAAAGCCAACAGCATCCTGGCTTGGACAGGACTGGTGTGGCCAGCAGGACGAGGGCAGGCATCTCCCCCCTGAACTGCATACTGAGGATGCTGCCCCTCAAATCCTGGGGTCAGTTTTGGGCCCCTCACTCCCAGAAGGACACTGAGGGGCTGGAGTGTGGCCAGAGAAGGGCAACGGAGCCGGGGAAGGGGCTGGAGCACAAGTGTGGTGAGGAGCGGCTGAGGGACCTGAGCTTGTTGAGCCTGGAGAGAAGAGGGCTCAGGGGAGGAAATTTTTTTTTGACAACTCGCTAACAGGAGGTTGGAGCCAGGTGGGGTCAGGCTCTTCTCCCAAGGAACAAGTAAGAGACAAGAGGAAATGGCCTCAAGTTGCACCAGGGGAGGTGTAGGTTGGACATTAGTAAATTTTTCTTCCACAAAAGGATTTCCAAACATTGGAGCAGACTGACCAGAAAAATGGTGGAGTCCCCATCTCTGGAGGTATTTAAAAGCCATGTAGCTCTGGTGCTGAGGAACACAGCGTTGCTAGGGGGTTAACTGTTGGACTCCATGATCTGAAAGGTCTTTTCCAACCTGAACTATTCCATAATTCTATAATGTTTAGAAACTATTCCAGTTATGTCTCTTTGCACTGCAAACAGTTTCTTTTGGAGAAATCTCACCCAACATCAAAATGTCTGTGTCAAGAAGTGTTTGCAATGCTCACAGGACTACAGGCATATGCTGAGAACCCTCTATCACTCACCACAAAAAAAATCTATGTAGCACAGCCGTTGCAATTTAGATAACAATTAAAGAGTTACCTGTAATCCCAAGGAGCAAGAGACCGGTTCCTGACGTCATGGAACATTCTAAAGTCATGATCTGAACTGCTGATATGAATGTCAACTTTCACCGCTGTAGGGAACTGCAGATCCTTTTGGTTCAGGCAATCTTCACTAAGCCTCACAGAGCCCTCGTGCTTGCGGGGTCGAGGATTAACTACCCTCCCATGGGGTGAGCTCCTTACGGTGAGTGCTAGAACCAGCACCAAAAGCAGTGATCTAAACTGGAAGAGAGAAAGGTGTCATTAGCTCTGTTCAGTCAAGAAAGAGAAAGCACAAAAAGCCAGATCTTGACTAGACTGGACCATCAATAGACCATCTTCTTACTTCTATTTGGGTGAGATTGGCCAGTATGAACAGATAGCACAATTCCAGTAATAATCGTCATCATCACAACAGATACTAAACTCTGATTCATATTCTGATTCATAGTTGTCTCTGCACCAAGAACAGCATTTCTCCATCAGGTTATGAAAGGTCCTCCTCCACAATCAAACATCAATGCGTCCTGATTTACAAGGTGGGGTAAGGACTCGAGTTGACCTGAGCCTAGAAACCTAGTAAGTCATCTGCTTTCTCAGGACAGGAAAGGTGGGTGACCTAGCAGCCATCTGCCAGAAAAAAACCTTTTCTCAATGAAATCTGAGATTCTTGGGCCATTTCCAGGAGCTGGGGTTTCAGGAAAAGCAGACAGAGGTACACAAAGCTTTTAAGATAATCACAGGAGTTGAGAATGCTGCAAATCCTACCCAAGTTGACATTTAAACACACAGACATTCGCTTCATGGTGGGATTCCAGACATTTTCATAGCGAAAAGGACTGTCCTTCCCAACCCCACATCAACAGTGTTGCCTTTACGGATAAATAATGGATGGTCCATGGCTTCCTTGTCCCTCAAGTATCAAACCCATTTGAAAAGCTCAGGACAGAAAGCTGTATCAGACAGACTTAGCACCCCACCCAGCTCTCACTAAGACCAGGAGGGTTACTGGTAGATATCAGCATTGTGGGACCTATATTCTGTTTTTTTCTCTTGCAGCAAATATATCTTAACACTTATACCAAATATAAGCACTTACCCCGGCAGCGTAGCTGGCAAAAGCCATGACAACCTCCTTGCTGCTTCAGGCGGATGGATGCACACAGTGACAGAGCACAAGGCTTCTCCTCCTCTGAGACCTCTTCCACTATGCGTGTGTCTCAAAGCCATCCGTGGTCTCCTTTTTATAGTGAAGTTCAACCACCACCATCCTTTCCATTGCAGCACACAGCTGGTGTTACCTGACCCGAGGTTAGGAGCTGATATTTCATTTTCTAGCCCACTTCCTTCCGTCTACCTCTTGAAAGGGGAGGGCAGATACCATGTCATCAGGATCCCAAATCAGCCAATGCACTTTATTGAGGCAGATAAATAGATAAGGGAAGAAAAGGAGAAAAAAAATATATTTCAAGCAGCTTTTTTTTCATCCACTTTCCACCTCCTCTTTCTAATATTAATGTTCTCTCACCACAAACACATCACTGGATGCACTTCCACGTGCCTCACACAAACCAAATGGCAGAGATCAGCAAGCTGCCAAGTCAGGCACCCAGCAAGGGTTTCAAAATGAGGACAGGACATGGAACATCACCGTTTAACCTCCCTTTGCTTCAGCTCCACAATCTAACCCCACCTCATCTCAAGGATACCTGTGTCCTGCTGTGACCTGGCAGGAGAAGAGTAGATGTCCAGGGGAAGTCCTCTTGGTGAACCTCAGGGCACCAGGAGCTGGGATGCCTTCCTCACTCATTGCTGAGATGCATGTTGACAGGTTTTGGACAGCTCTTTGAAAAATTCCTGCATGCTGTGTAAGGGCCTTGAGGGCACTAATCAGCCTTACTGGCCTTAATCAGCATCACCATGGTTTTCCCTCCACAGCCTATCACCAGGATCCCCATTTCAGTTCAGCTTTGGGCCCCCAGTCCCTGCCTGAGCTATGCTGTAGGAGTGCTGGTCCCTTCTCTGGCCTTGTGTACTGGCTGGACCTTGGAGTAGGGTTTCTCCAGAATGGACTCCTTGGACATATGTGGTAAACCATCTCCATGGCCATACTGTACTGCATTTTGTCTAGGTCTCCTCTGAGTGACAGGTGTGCTGAAGAAAATAGAAAGTGTTTTTAAACAGTTCTTTTCTCATTTTAAAATTCCTGAATGGGCTTTATCACCACCACTTGCAGCACAGTAGCTGGGGGTGGTGATGACACATCAACATGTTATGGTGTGAGGTGAGGTATAGGGGCAACTGGGAGTCTGGGACTCCCTGTGATAGCATTGGAACAAGGCACGTGGAATCAGTGTCCTGGCAAGCAACTGGGAGTATCTTTTGATGATCCTGTGAAAAACCCACCAAAGTCAATTAAATCACAAGTGTTTATAACGCTTTGTCATGCACCATGTAAGGGCTTGGCAGAACAGAGCAGTTATAGTCTGGAAGGGATTAATTTAATCACAGAATCATAGACTGGTTTGGGTTGGAAGGGATCTTTCAAGGTCATCTAGTCCTGAACTCAGCAGGGCCATCTGGAACTAGAGCAGGGTGCTCAGAGCCCCAGCCAACCTCACCTGCGGTGGTTCCAGGAATGGGGCAGCGACCACCTCTCTGGGCAACCTGGGCCAGGCTCTCACCACCCTCAGCATCAAAAAATATCTTCCTTCTCTCCAGTCTAAATCCTGCTGCCCACAACATCACTCAAGCAAATACAAACAGAGGCAATGGCCTCATTTTGTTCCTCTCTCTGTCTGATGGGGGTGAAAGTCTGTTAGTGGAAAATAGGTATATATATATTTATCTACAAACAGATAAAATGGATCTCTCCTCTTACTGTTCTTAGACCATGTCTCCAGTAGCTGTCCCTTAGTCTCCCCATTGGTTCATGCACACACACCAGTGAGTCTCCCTAGCAGCTGCACTGGACTTAACAACCTTACCAGTAGCCAACCCTCAGATCCCTCCATCTTCCCAGTAGCTGGTCTCCCAGCATCTCCAGTAGCCAATTTGTCAACCTTCTGGTCCCTCCAGACTTACAGTTGCTCCAATACCTGGAGATAGTCCAGCTTGATGTCTTTAGCATTTCCACCCTGACATAAATACACAATATGCACACACACAGGAACCCCAGTTGCTGGCCCTTAGACCTTCCAGCACTTGCCTTTGGGATAAACAGCAAAATTACACTAAAATAAATAAATAAACGAATCTAAGAAAATTATTCCAGTAGAAGCCAGGGCACATTGGGGTGATCAGGCACAGAACCCAGCCAGACAAGCATACTGACCACTGTCCCACCTTGTGTGATCGGCACCAATCATTTGGAAAACAGTGTAGGGGAAAGGGACCTGGGGGTCCTGGTGGACAGCAGGATGACCATGAGCAATGGGCCCTTGTGGTCAAGAAGGCCAACTGTGGCCCCATGTGGCATCCTGGGGTGTATTAGAAGGGGTGTGGTTAGTAGGTGCAGATAGGTTCTACTCCCCCTCTACTTTGCCCTGGTGAGGCTGCATCTGGAATATTGTGTCCAGTTCTGGGCTCCTCAGTTCCAGAAGGACAGGGAACTGCTCGAGAGACTCCAGCGCAGAGCCACAGAGATGATGAAGGGAGTGGAGCATCTCCCTGCTGAGGAAAGGCTGAGGGAGCCGGGGTTCTTTAGCTTGGAGAAGAGGAGACTGAGGGGGGACCTCATTAATGTTTATAAATATGAAAAGGGTGAGTGTCAGGAGGATGGAGCCAGGCTCTGCTCAGTGACATCCAATGACAGGACAAGGGGCAATGGGTGCAAGCTGGAACACAAGAGGTTCAATGTGAACAAGAGGGAGAAACTTTCATGGTGAGGGTGACAGCCACTAGACCAGGCTGCCCAGGGAGGTTGTGGAGTCTCTTTCTCTAGAGTCATTCAAAACCCAGCTGGATGCATTCCTGTGTGACCTGATCAAGGTGATCCTACTCTGTCAGGGAGCGTGGACTAGATGATCTTTCGAGGTCCCTTCCAACCCCTAACATTCTGTGATTCTGTGGTCCCTCCTCTCATTTTCTTGTTTGGTCCTCACTGAACCACCTTAAATCTTTCCCTAACTTTGCCCCTTCCCCTAAATATCCCATAATAAGTCTTTGCCCTGTTCAGAAATGCTCTTCCCAGCACACCATCATGAGCCACACACCCATGTAGCCAGCAAGGTGAGGTGGAGAAAGCCTCCTCCTTTGTCTTATCACTCTCAACAGCTCCCTCACAGGAGGTTGGAGGTAGGTGGGGTCGGTCTCTTCTCCCAAGAAACAAGCAACAGGACAAGAGGTAATGGGCTCAGGTTGTGCCAGGGGAGGTTTAATTTGCACATGAGGAAAAAAAATCAAACCTGAAAAGGTTCTCAAGAGCTGGACCAGACTGCCCAGGGCAGTGGTGGAGTCCCCATGATTCCTGGAGGGATTTAAAAGCCATGGAGATGCAGTGCTGAGGGACCTGGTTTAGTGGTGACCTGGAAGTGCTGGGATAGTGGTTGGACTCGGTGATCTGAACAATCTTTTCCAACCTAAACAATTTGAGGATTCTATGACTTGTCTGGTGTGTCTGACATCTGGACTTGGCTTGACCATTCCTTTTGGACAGCACTGAAATAGCTGAGTCAGGAGCTCTGTTGACACTACATTAGTTGGATTTCCTTCACCTGGTACTGCTCCTGTGCTCCTTTGTGTTCATGGAAAACAATGGCTATTAATTACACCAGTTAACAACACCCATTTTGTAATTAGGGGAGCAAGGACTCTGCTGCCTGTGATCCAGCAAGGATCAGACACAAACTGGAGAGGAAAGACCAGTGTACATGCTGCCTCCTCAGAAGCACCAGCAGCTTTCTTTAGGAGCAAAAGCAGGTTTCGTTGCAGAAAAATACCATGTAACCAGTTTGATCAGCTTCTCTCACAAAG
This sequence comes from Megaceryle maxima, assembly GCA_024605025.1. Taxonomy (NCBI): domain Eukaryota; kingdom Metazoa; phylum Chordata; class Aves; order Coraciiformes; family Cerylidae; genus Megaceryle; species Megaceryle maxima. Next base: position 25,630 of record JANHGN010017583.1, on the reverse strand, counting down.
AAAAGCCCCAAGAGTTCTAATTAATTAATTAAAGGGATCTAATTAATGTCTAGAAATACATGAGGGCTGGGTGTCAAGAAGGCAGGGACAATTTCTTTTCACTTGTGCCAGGACAAGGGGCAATGGATTCAAGCTTGAGCACTGGAAGTTCCACCTCAACATGAGGAAGATCTTCGTAAGGGTTACAGAGCACTGGAACAGACTCCCCAGAGAGTTTGTGGAGTCTCCTTCTCTGGAGATTTTCAAGCCCTGTCTGGATGCATTTCTGAGTGATCTGCTCTATTTTTGTCCGGCTCTGACAGGGGGTTTGGACTCGATGATCTTTGGAGTTCCCTTCCACACCCTAACATTCTGTGATTCTGTGAGAACCCTCTCCCAAAGCCATGTAGTTAATCTGGCAGAGGACTGAAGTGCAGGACTCTTCACACAAATTCATCTTCAGTCCTCCAGAAAATCAGAAGCCTCATACAGATTCATGGTATTTTCAGGTGAGAAGGGACTAATCTGGTTCCTACTCTACCACATCTTGAGTAATACCAGCAGAAATCTCCATCTACTGATGCTTGATGTCACTGCAGGATGTTGTCATGATTTTGTGGTTTTAGTCTACTGACAGTTTAGAGACCAGCAACTCATCTCACATAGGTTTTTTTTTATATTTCAGGTTACTAAGTTCACCTGAAGTAATATAAATTTTGTGACACACATTCCTATTCTGACTGTTCATTTCTATATACTCATGAATGCTTCTACTGAGGCATGGAGGGTGGAAGACCAAGAGAGGGCAGAATTACCAGAAATACACTTTTATAGCCCAGAAACTGACCCCCTTTTTTTTTTTTTTTCCCCTAAGCACTTGCAGGGAAAGGAAAAGGACATTGCCATGAAAATGGGTTGGATTTTGCAGGTACAGAGTTAAGTGGAAATTGCGTGCAGTGAAACAATGATGTCATCACACCAAATACTGGGTAATTAGCCCTGACCACCACTTTCCACTCACATCTGCTCTCTTCAGTGGCTTATAACCTCAGCAAGGATTCCCTCTTTTACCTGAAATTTCCTATGACCGAACATGTCTTGAGTTGAAGTTCGTTGAAAATTTGATCTAAAAAGAGGTCACCTAATATGAATCACGATCAGGGAGGAAAAAAATACTTGGTATCTCAAAAAGCTTTCACTCCCATGTTGCAAGGGCTTGGAGCAGGAATGGGGACTTGAAATCAAAGAAAAGGTTTCATGTCACCAAGAAGTCTTCTACGTTTGAGTTACTGTAAAGAAAACCACTGTTTGCACTGCAGGATTCATTGCACACTTAGGCTGAAGTTTTCAGGGAGGAGACATAGAATGGTTTGGGTTGGACCTTTAGAGGTGATCTAGTCCAACCTCCCTTCAGTGAGTAAGGACATCTTTAAGACATGCCTGATTTCAGGTTGGGCTTGGATGCTACATCCTTCTAAGCTCCTCTGAACTTCCCGTCTTTCACACCTCGCAGGAGACACCTCCATCACCTCCAACAATACATGGAATTAAACATCAGAGCAAAGAGAAACCAAGACTACTCAAATGACTCTGAGCCTAGAGGAACAAACACTGGGCATGGAACCATGACCTGCATGTCACTGACTTCACTACTGGGCAAGGCAAGTGCTGTCAACTGCATCTCTGTAAATACAGCTGGTAGCCACACTTCAATGACATGACCATTTTCTGCTCTGCAAGCAGCTGTTCTGCCATGAGGGAGGGACTAGGGAGAGTAGATATGGCTGAAATCCTAAAAAATTAACAGGATTTATCTGGAAGGAATGTTTCTTTAGAACCCTTTGTCCCACTGCCATCCTGTCACATGGATGGAGTCCACTGGACCCAGTGTCAGCGTCTGCATCCCAGCAAGCCACCATGATTTCTGCTACGAGAACAGACAGCATTTTGGAGGCAGGTGTCTCAGCCAACTCAGCTGAAACACATCAGGGGACCTTCCATATCCTGAAGCAGAAAAGGAGATAATGAGACTGAAATTGCCACCCCTGAAATCTCTGGATGCCAGGGTCAAATAACTACTTCAGAGCTGAGCTCAGTGGGTCAGCTGAAGCTCAAGCACAGGGCAGGGCCTGTACCTCCAGCAGCTTACTCCTGCCTCACGGGCCACACCAGGTTTTTCCTTTGTGACACCATAAAATCACCCATCTTCTGCTGTAGAGAGCTGACTGACTGAAGTTGTGCTTGCCCTTGGTGGGGTTTTCTGATGTTGATTTATCATGTTGACAAGACTCATGACCAAGTTACAGACCACAGGCCAAGAGACATGAACTGAAAACATCAAATTTTGAGGGGAAATGTGGCTGGCTGAGCGTGCCACAGATACCGGCAGCAGAAACCTCCAAACGGGGCCATTGGCGTGCAGAGCTGCAGCACAACAGCGACCGCAGCTCTGCGTCACTGCTGATGGCCCTCAGAGGGGACGACTGGCATCTCCAGGCTCCCTCTACGGGGAAACCTCATTTTCAGCTGCAAACCCTGGTTTGGCTTCACACCTCAGCCAGAGCTGTGAGTTGAGTGGGAAGCAGGGATTGCTTAATGCTGATGATGCTGGTGTAGGGATTTCACCCCTAGTCCCACACCCTGCGTGCTCACCCATCCCACGACAGGCAGATAAACATGGGGGTTAATTTCTAACATCAGCAGCGCTGCAGCGATGGGAGCGGGGTCTAAGAGATTAAGATATATGATACTAAGGTGCAATGTGTTAAGCAAGGCACCAGGGAAATGCCTGGGTGCAAGACCCAGCCCTGTGTTCACATCTCTGATGCATGACCCAGCCCTGGAAGGACAGATGAGCTGCGTGATGCCCAAGGGCACTGGCAGACACACTCTCTATTCTGTCTCTCTGCTCTGTCCTAGTGAGATCACAGCTGGAGTAGTGTGTCCAGTGCTGAGCTCCACAGGCCTGCTCTACATTCCAACATTGAAGAAGTGGACACCACCACAGAGGGGCCAGGTGCTCAGGACTTCCTGGGCTCACCAGTTCAAGAGAGACAAGGAGCTACTGGAAAGAGTCCAGCAGAGGCTATGAAGATGCTGAGGGGCTGGAGCATCTCTGTGCCCACGAAAGGCTGAGAGCCCTGGGGCTGTTCAGCTGGAGAAGAGCAGCCTGAGAGGGGAGCTGAGCAATGCTGAGCAAGATCTAGAGGGTGGGGGTCAAGAGGATGGGGCCAGACTCTTGTCAGTGGTGTCCAGTGGCAGGACAAAGGGCAGTGAGCACGAACTGGAACAGAGAGAATTCCATCTGAAGGAAAAAATTCTTTCTTGTGAGGGTGTCAGAGCCTGTCCCAGGCTGCCCAGAGATGCTGTGCAGTCTCCTTGTCTGGAGAGATTTCAAACCCACCTGGACATTGCACTGCTGGGCCCCCTGCTCTGGGTGACCCTGCTGGAGCAGGGGTGTGACACCAGATGATCTCCAGAGGTCCCTTCCAACCCCCACCACGCTGTGATTCTGCAATTCATTCTGTGGTCACTGGACCCAAAACAAAGGTCAGGGCCAAAATTGGGGCTCCTGTTCTCACTCCCACACAGCAGGGATGAGACCAGGTAAAATATTAGGGACACAATTTGAGAGGAGGCAACAGGAAACATCCAAGACCAAATGCTTTGGTTGCTCAAGTTGCATTCCCCAAACTGTTGTTTTTATTATCTGTGACCTTTAATTCCAAAAGGAGCATGATGTCTCCCAAAAGAGGCTGCACACTCCTTATTTCCCAGTAGGAGCTGAAGTTTATGCTCTCACCCTGTTTTGCAGGATTCACCTAAAAAGCCAGGTGCTGGTTGTTCTCGTGCTGACCCAATTAGCTGTTACCTGAATCTTTCCCAGTTTCAGTCAGCACATTAACAGGACCGTTCTGGGGAACACCCAGCTACCTCTTGCTCACATACAGGCTCTTCCTTAGACAACATAGCTTGCATTTGCATTCACATACTGGACATTGCTGCCTGGTAGGTCTTCCATAAGTCAGGCCATAAAGACATGGAGGTACCTGGGCTCCTTTGCTTTCAAATCCTTTGGAGACCCTGGGTCCAAGCCCTTAAAATCCTTTGGGTTGGTCAGTTCAATATTAGTAATGTGGCCAGACTGTGCCCATGGGTTTCAGTTCTAGAAAAAAAGTCTTTACCACTGTTTAATTTGCTAATATTTATATAATATCATTTGCTATTATTTTTTGTTTGTTTTTTGATGCTTCATTCTTACTGATGGAAAAGAACTGAAAATTCTGGAGTGGATGAAAATGATGATTGAGTTTGTGATACTTAGGGAAAAGAAATGAGGAAGACCGTAGAATGAAGGTTTCAATTCTCAAGAAACTTGGCTTGAGTAACATTAGGGGCTCAATAGGGAACATGTCATGGGAAGAGAGCCTGGAAATCTATCTTAAAGAAATAATAATAAATGCTGATTGGGTGAAACAAATTTTGGGTTCCTTTAGGTCATGATTCATTTGATATCGATGGGACTAAGTTAGGATTAATTGGGATTAAGGTTAATAAAGATTAACTGTGGTCTAAACATGCCTCTGGTTCAATGTTGAGTCTAAAGCAAGCCTAAATTGCCAAGCTCAGCTCCAGGTGCCTTGGTTTTAGATGGCTGAGGTCAGTTGAACTGAGACAGCATATTGTTGTATTCCTTCTGGGAAACCTTGGAGAAAGGGTGAAGAAAAATGGAAAGAGGAACAAAGAAAGAAAAAAAAAAAAAAAGTGGGAGAAAGAAAAGGAGAAACCAAGGGAAAACCAGAAAGCTGAAAAACCAGAAAGCTGAAGGGACAGATAATGAAGCAAAAGTTGTATCACAATAAATAAGCAACAAAACTACAAGGCAAATCATGCCAAGCCAAACTAACAACTGTCTCTGACAGGTAATGGATTTGTGGTTAGGAGACAAACTGTCGGTGTCTTTTATCTTGATGCCTTTTGATCCAGTTGACCTCATAAGCATGATAAAAACAAAGGGCTCTAGGAATTAAATTATGAGACAGTGGTGGGTGAATACTTGCTTGGAAAAGCCCTACTTAGTGAGTAGTTGTGATATGGAGAAGATGAGCAGAGCAGGATTCCCACAGGGTCACGCCCTCAGGCCAGCACTGGTCACCCCTTTGATTATCAGGCTGGGTAAGGGAACAGGATCTTCCTACTAACAGTGGCAGGTGGCCTTGGCCAGAGACTAGAGGCTGATGGGGAGAGAATAGTCCTTTAAGGAGAGACCTGTCATTGAGCAAGGGAATCACAAGCTAAACATGGGTCAATAAGTGTCATGTTGGTGTCAAGACCCTGATGTCTTGGGATGTATAAAATGTTATAGGGTCTAAAACACAGGGTAGGTTCAAAGAAGAAAAAAAGCTTTTTTTTTTTTTTTCCCCCGTGGCTATAGAAGACAATAATGATCTTAGTTGTAATGTGCAGATCTTTAGGAACAGGTTAGACAATCACCGATGAGGAATGATTCCAGTAGAGCTGCTGCTACACTGGGTCTGGGCAAAGAAGAACTAAGTTCCTTTCCAAAAATCTCTTCCAGTTTCATTTCCTGTAATACCCAAAGGAAGTAGTGCACAAGGTAAAAAAGCATGAGATGTTTCTGCAGCACTCAGGTTTGGCTACATGATGTCATTCCAAAATGCCATACACTAAAAACATGGACCGCACCTGGAGTATGGTGTCCAGCTCTGGAGTCCTCAGCACAGCAGAGCCAGGGAGCTGCTGGAGCGGGGCCAGAGGAGCCCCAGCAATGCTGGGAGGGCTGGAACCCCTCTGCTGGGAGGCCAGGCTGGGAGAGCTGGGGGGGTTCAACCTGGTGAAACTCTGTCCCAGGCTGCCCAGAGAGGTGGTCGCTGCCCCATCCCTGGCCCCATTGCAGGGGAGGTTGGCCGGGGCTCTGAGCAACCTGCTCTGGTTGAGTGCAGGGGGGTTGGACTGGATGAGCTTGAGCGGTTCCTTCCACCCAAACCATTCCGTGGTCCTATGGGTTACCTACCCTGGAGCTCCTCCTGCTGTCTTGTCACAGGAAATACAACATCGGCAGTTCCCCGGTGTAAGGACAGGGAAAACACAAAACTCTTAGCAGAAAAAAGAAAAAGAGATGGCTCCAAAAAGCCGCTATTGTCACATGTCCTCACTGCTCCCTCCTGTGATCTACAAAGTGGAACAGCCTCTAAAAGTCAGAGGGAAGTGGGGAGAGAGGAAGGAGATGACAGGATCCCCACTCCTACAGCAAGGCAGCGTCATAGAATGGTTTTGGTTGGAAAAGACCTTTGAGATGACCAAGTCCAACCATTAACCCAGCTCTACCACTAAATCATGTCCCTCAGCACCACATCTCCATGGCTTTTAGGCCGTTCCAGGGATGGGGACTCCACCACTGCCCTGAGCAGACTAGGCCAGACCCTGACAACCCTTTCAGTGAAGAAATCTTTCTTCATGTCCAACTTAAACCTCCCCTGGTGTAACTTGAGGCCATTTCCTCTTGTCCTTTCAAGACAAGGTTTGTCCTGTGTCAGTGCTGCAGAAATTAGTGGGGAACTTTCCAAGCATCCAAGCAACTTTCCAGAAGAAAAATCTTTTTTCCTTTGCTCACAAATGAGTGGGTAAGAAATAACCAACTTACACCATGAAAAAGACACCTGGGTACATCTGGCCCATCACTGCTGCCCAGGGGGTTTGCAGCATGGAGCCACCACAGCAGTGGCCATGGAGGAGCAGAGTGTTCTAGCTCAACTTCTCTCACAGTCCAGCAAAGCTCAGGACAATGACTGAGCCAGAGCAACTTTGACCACGTTTAACTCACCTTCAACCACCTTTGTAGTTTTACAGGCCAGACCCGGCCATAGGACTGAGGTCACCCTATAGAAGTACAACACATGCAACCAGAGATCTTCAGGACACTGCAGACATGCAAAATCCCCTCCAGACCTGAAGATCTGCTGTCATGGCTTCATGGGATGAGGGGAGCTCAGGAATCAGGCTTTCATAATTCACAGGTCTTTTTGCAGAAGAAAAACTGGGGTTTCCTCCTCTCCCTGTGCAATGAGATGCTACCAAGTCTTCTTAACCACTGGGTTATGTAGCTCCAGGGGGGCAGAGGCTACGCTGGGAAAGGCAGGAGCTGCCCACATTTATTGTCCACCCACCCCAAGGGCACTTCTATGAGTACCTGTTCCACAGAGGCAAAGGCACTGTGGTGGAAGGATGTACCCAACACCATCCCCAAGCCCAAAGGGGCAGGCAGCTGCTACCTGAAGCCTTTCCACAGCAGCACAGGTCTCCAGAAGACTGGAGGGTTGCATCCCCAGAAATAAGAAGTTTAAATCCAGCTAAGCAGCAAGTCAGGGGGGAGAGTTATCTAAATATTTTTATTATTCAAATCAGTATTTATGGCATCCAGAAACAGAGGCATGTGCACTGTTAAGGTGCCCAGAGATGGGACAACAGCAAACAGCCTGTGCCAAACAGGGTCTTCTCCAAAGCTTAACCTCAAACTTGCCAAGACTAAAAAAAAGTAAATGCAAAAGCTAAACTAAAAAAAAAAAAAAAAAAAAAAAAAAAAAATCCCAACCCTTCATCAACCCTGGCATCACAAACAGCCAAGCCTGCCCTGGCTCCACGTTCCGCCCTTCTTGAAAACCA
>JANHGN010017583.1:0-17868 GCA_024605025.1 Megaceryle maxima | reverse complement strand
CTTTTAAACAGGGAAAAGAAGTTTAATGGTGAAAATTAACGAGGCTCTGGAATGATATTCTGAAGGAAGCTCTGAAAACTTTACCTGTGTCATTAAAACCTGACCGATCGAGATCTTGAAATATTCTTTGTGAACCAATTCTGTATTGAGGAGGAGAAATTCAGTTAAAAAAAATTAAAAATTTAACAGTTAACCTGTCAATTTTAGTTCTCAGACCTGCTTGAAGGTCTTTAGCGTAACAGCTTCCATGCAAGCCTGCAGTTTAGGATGAAATAAGGCTAACACTGTGTGATCATACAGCTAAATTCTCAAATGTCAACTGGAAGAAGGAGCTGTTTAAGGAAAAACACAGTAACAGCAAATGATAGCAAAAATGCTCTTCCATTTTTTCATTTTGGTTTATTTTTTTTTTCCAGTTATGCTTTCATACTTAAATATGAGTTTTGATTTATTGACTTAGCATTCAAATTTAAAGTGAAATTTGCATTTTTAATACCCATCTTATTTATCCCCAAATGGACAAGCCCATTCTGAACATCAGAAAGTGCCTGTTCTTAGACATACACATATCTTCCCACTTTCCTCATGTATGCACAATAAATAACAACCAAAAACTGCATGAAAGTAGCTGGAATCTTCTGCATCATCAGGACAGCAAGAGGATTCCTCCAGACACAACCGTGCTGAAATCATTCATCTAGATTTAGGAGAAAAGGTAGAACTGGCTCATTTAAAGTACGCACAGGCTATTACTTTGCCCACCCCATAAAAAAAACCTGAAACCAAAGAAATATGCATCTGTTTTCAGTGACAGTCTCAAGCTCTCTCCCCGCTCAGCTTTGTCAGCTCTACCAGTAATGGGCATAAGCATTATCATCACAGGGTTTTGTTCCTTCGCAGCAAATCTCCCCTCCAGGTTTAGAAATGTGACTCTGATGGCAGCACCAGCCATTACAACTCACACATCAAGAGGCTGATACACACTTAAGGCTTGGGTTGATTATCTATCTTTGAAAGAATCTTCCTCAATATTAATCAAATTGGCCCTCTCCCAGCAGAAAATTACTAATGCCTACCACAGACAACACACACCCAGCCTTGATTCTGCCCTATAGGGGATCTAATATGGACTAATATAAGATGCATAGGAGCGGGAAGGACTGAGTGTTCCAAATGGCTTGAAAGATAATAGCAAAAAGCAAGTACATAAAGAAAAGTACAGTAAAGTGGTTCTGCTTGTCAAAGTCCCAGCGGAACCGTGTCTAAGTTTTGTCTGTGGGATTCTTCTGTCAGTGATAACTGCCAGGGCTGAGGGCTGTAGGGGTAGAGCAGGACCAGCTGCTTCTGTCCCACTGTCTTTGTGTTGGTAAGAAAGTTACAGAGTGCCTACAAATTGCAGTTTTCAAAGTTGATTCGGAATTCAGGCTGGTTTAGGATCGATTCTCCTGCTAAGAGTTAACACAGCTTTCCTCCCCTCCCTCCCCTCTTCGTTTACCAGCAACAAAACTTAAAAATTCCAAATGACCCTCCAGGATTTACGCAGAGTCTCCACGGCCCAGGCTGCCTCTCACCATGACATTTTCCTGCTATGGCAAGGGCTCTAAAAATGCCTTTTTTCCAGCACTTGGAAGAAGGAACCATTCCAGAATTTCCCATTTTTAGGATGCTCTCCAAGAAGATACATGGTGCTTGGCACGTAAAAGCGATACTGTTTTTATTAAGGTGGTCAATGAAACATCAGCAACACACAAAGAGGAAAGAAGATGGCATGTCTGAAGAATGTGCCTACCTCAGAGATTTAAAAGGAAGCCAATTAGAGGCCAACATCATACACCCCCCCAACACTGCTCCCAAATGAAGCTACTAATCCCAAGGCATGATTTGTTAAAGCAGCACTGCAGCCTTTACTTAACAACTTTGAATCCCACCACCCCAGGGAGACAATTACTACTGCAGCAGGAGGCAGTCTTGCTGACCTTAGGAGCTGCAGAAGGTACCTGCAACTTTCTATGGGGAGCTGAGAGGAAGAAAGTTGTCCCAAAACACCTCTGTAGAGAGAAAATTACTGTAAACCAAGCCTCTCTGATACTCCAAATATTTTACTGTGTAACAGGGGCTGGCGTGCAGCTGGATTCTAGGGCAACCTGGCAACGCGGCCTCCATGGCACGTGCTGGTTTGCGTCCTCTGACAGCAGGGATTCAGACTGACCGCTAGAACCTGGACCAGAACAGTCTTGCAGCTGGTCAGGAGACACAGCATCACTGCTGGAGCTGTAACACTGGACTACTGGAAAGATACAATCATCTCGAGAGCCATTGGGTGCACATAAACTTGGCCTCTCTTACCACCACCAGCAAGATCTACACTGAGAAATTCACATAGTAAAAGATGTGGCTTCCAAAGAAACCATGTTGCCGTGTTTTATCTGCATTGACTCCAAGGATTTCTTCTCAGCTCTTACAGGGTCCTTGAGATTGGAGATTCCATAATGACCTTGGATGGTGAACTGGACTGCACAGAAGATCCTCTGACTTCACCCCCATACCTGAGAAGGGATGGCACAGGTCACAGGTACAGCCCTGACAGGAAAGCTAAAATAAGCTGCTTGCAGGCATAAGAATGCACACTGATCTGTAATGGAAATACAATTCTATCCTTCCCTCTTCCTGCAAACAAGATGCTAATCTTGCAAAAAAAAAAAAAAAAAAAAAAAAAAAAAAAAAAAAAAAAAAAAAAAATCCCAACCCTTCATCAACTCTGGCATCACAAGCAGCCAAGACTGCTCTGGCTGCACGTTCAGCTCTTCTTGAAAACCATCCCAAACCAGGGGAGCTTGCTGGTTGCTAGGAACAGCCCTTCTCCAAGAAGTCATCACTTACATGTTCCCAGAAAGCGAGACAGCTCAAAAAGTCCCCCAAGAGCAAGGGAAGGCTTTTACCATCTCAGTAGCTTGTGGTTAACCTGTCACAGGACACTGGAAGATTTGCAGCAGCTCCTGCTCTCAGGCTGCAGGATCCCAGCTCCTCATAGCTTTGACCTGTCCTTGCTGCAGGTTTCCTCCCATTTGTGTTGATCCCATTATATTCATACGGGCACAATGCCAGGAAAGGAGCAGCTGGAAACCAAACTCATTTGCACCAGGGACTTGTCCCCAGGGCAGCTCTTGAGCATCCCAGGTTCTTCCCACCTGCTTGGGGTCAAAACTCTAATCAGGGCTGTGAATTCTAGAAATCAAGTTGACTCCTGGGCAGTGAAGCAGGTCAGGCTACACCTGCTCCTCCATCACCAGAAACTGTCCTCCACAAGATGGGCAGGAAGAGTGGGGGAAGAGGCTGGTCACTGACAACAGGATGGGCATTAGGCATCTTTAACTGTGAGACAAGCAGATATAGCCTATGTAACTGGGGGAGAAAAAGAGAGAAAAGAGGAAACATAAAAGGTTTACTTTATTTGGAGCTCTCCTATTGCTTCCTACCACCATTGCTATTGAATGTTGGATTCCTCAACCCAGATTTTTTTAGTCACAGGCTGGAACAGTCGCCACCAAAGCTAAAAACAACACCTTAAGAACACTGAGAGTTTGCACTCAAGTTTTTCCTTTCAGGTCCTCGCAAAAACAAACCTCTTCCTGAAAGTTAGAAGACAGCAAAGGTAGGAGAGCTTCCACAGCTCTCAGCTCTTTTTAGTGCCAGCAATGCACAGCGAGGAGGACTGTAAAGTGCACAGACTTGAGCTCCCCAAAAGTTCATCTCAGCCAGATGAAGCATTCAGGATAGAGTTGAAGGCAAACACAAAGAATCTCCAGACTGAGAGTCCACAAGAATTTGGGCTCTTCCACCCAGAGGCTCAGATTAAGAAGACAATGTCATCAGACACCATGATCTGGTTGTCATCTTGCATGTGGGCCAGCGCCACCCTCACTTCAGCCATCGAGAAGGGTTCAGGGTTGTCACGGTTGATGGATTCCATCACGTTCTTCAGACCCACGGACTGAGCATGGGAAGTTTTGAAGACATCCAGGAGGGCAGCCTTGAATGCTTTCAACCTGGTCAGGCGAGGTGAAAAGTAACACCCCTCAGAGACCACACTCAAGTCCTTCCCCTTCCTTCCCAGCCCAGCATGTCTCAGCCCTTCCCCATTTCAGAAGTGGCATCTATTAGGAATGATGAAACCAGGGCTAGAAGCATCCACCACAGATGCACCTCCAGCACTGACCAACAGCTTGGACCCACCAAGATGGGGTGGGACATGCAGGGATGTCAGACATCTCTAGCCCCAACTCACCTTGGCTCAGCCAACTCCGTCTTCTTTGCTTCGCCAGCAGCTGAAGCTTCGGGTGTCTTGGGAGTGTGTGCCTGGACTGGAGCAGAAAGCAGAGTTATTCCCAACCTGCCTGGTGTCCAAGCACCCAGAGAGCAAAAGAACTTGGCCTTAGGATGGGGTGGGCAATATCAAATTCCCTCCCAATGTTGTTACTTCTGCAACCATTTGGAAGAGGATGGAAAATGTCCTGTCCCACATGACCACGGAGGGTTCAAAAGAAATTAATCTTGATTTGTGGGGCTGGATGGTACCACACCAAGGACCCCAAGGCATCGCTGCTCCCTAGGGTGTGCAGATCCACCAGGGCAAAAGGCAGCAGCACCCTCAGGAGCCAGGCACCCACTGTAACCCCAGGGACTCACCCTCTGGCATCTCCTCCTCAGCATCGCTGAAGTCATACGGGTCATAGGAGTCCCCCTCGCCTCCTGTACGTGCCTTCTTCCTCCTGGGACAGGGGAAAAGAGGTCACCCCTGCTCCAGCTGGATGGTAGACCTCAGCAGCCCCCCACTACAAACACCCGGAGATGTCTGTCCAAGACCACAGAGAGTACCTGCAGCTCACCAGTAAGCCACCCTCCAGCCACAAACCCCTGCAACATGGTATGGGACACAAAATGGTACCAGTTCCAAGGACTGTGGTTGTCACGGGATCACAGAAGGGTTTGGGTGACAAGGGAACTTTAAAGGTTGTCTACTGCAACCCCCCTGCACTGAGCAGGGACAGCTGCAACTAGAGCAGGGTGCTCAGAGCCCCAACCAACCTCACCTGCAACGGTGCCAGGGATGGGGCAGCGACCACCTCTCTGGGCAACCTGGGCCACTGTTTCAACACCCTCACCATAAATGTCTTTTTCCTCATATCCAATCTCCGCGTAGCCTCCAGGGGGGCCTCCCCAGAGCCCTGGGAGCAGAGGGGCAGGATCCCCCCCTCCCCTGCTGCCCACACTGCTGGGGGTACAGCCCAGGGTGCCAGGCTTCTCTCAATCCCTTCATCCCCCAGTCTGTGTTGATATGGGGGGGTTGCCCTGACCCATCTGTAGGACCTTGCACTTGGCCTTGTTGAACCTGAGGAGGTTTGCATAGCTATTAAATAGCATTGGTCCCAGTGTGGACCCCTGAGGGTCAACACTCAGGGCTGATCTCCATTTGGACATTGTGTCATTGAGTGCAACTCTTGGGAAGTGTCCACTCAGCCAGTTCCTTATCCATGAAATAACCACGTCCCTCTATTACAAATTGGGGGGGTGGATGATCCATTAGGTTGAGCAAAATGTGGAGTAGTTCCCCAAGGCCAGCACCGCCCACTGAAACCTCGGAAGAGGCTGGTGTCCCTTGCATGACATCTCACCCCACCCTTGCTCTGTCTCATACCTCTTCATCCTATGCTCTTCCTTGGGCTGTGACTCTTCATCCTCCTCTTTCTCGGTCTCCGAGTCATCCTCCACCCGCTTTTTACGCTTCTTCTCCTTCTCCAGCACCTGTACAGCAAAGGCAGGATGGACTCAGCCCCCTTTTGTACTGAAGCTGCTTTTAGGGGACCAACCCCAAGGGACCCAAGATTCCATCATGGTGGCCTCATCCCACACTATCACCAGGCAAGAACTTCATAGCTGCCCAGGCTGCTCAGCACCAAACCCAGCCTTTCTGATGACAACTGGGCTGAAGCATCTCTCCTGCAAGAGGAGGCTGAGAGACTTGGGTTTGTTCAGCCTGGTAAAGAGAAGAGAAGGCCCTGGGGAGACCTTATTGTGGCCTTCCAATATCTGAAGGAGGCCCACAAGAAATCTGGGGAGGGACTTTTTACAAGGGTTTGTAGTGACAGGATGAGGGATCGTGGCTTCAAACTGCAAGAGGAGAGATTTAGATTAGAAATTAGGAACAAGTTCTTCACTGTGAGGGTGGTGAGACACTGGAACAGGCTGCCCAGAGAAGTTGTGGATGTCCCCATTCCTGGAAGTGTTCAAGACCAGGTTGGATGGGGGTTTGAGCAACCTGATCTAGTGGGAAGTGTCCCTACCCATGTCACTAGAACTAGGTGATCTTTCAGGTCCCTTCCAGCCCAAGCCAGTCTATGATTCTATGATAACTGCAGGACCCCTTGAGCACTGAGGGACACCTTTTCCCCCACCTTTTTGAAGTACGCAAACTGCACCAGCTCCAAAGCTGCCTCAGCATCCTGCAGATCAACCGTCTTGTTCATCCTGGCCTTGGCATGGGCCGTGGAGAGGCGGATCAAGGTCTCCAGCGTACGGGCCGTGACGGGGGAGGTCTGGTGGAGGACAAAAGGCAGTTCTGTGAGGCTGACTCCCATTGTGGCATCCCACCAAGGGTGGAAAACACCCATAAGGGAAGAGGGGAGCCTATGCCTCAGTTTCCCTCCTCTTGGCCCAAAAGGGAGCTGTTCCCAGGGCTCACCCGGGCGATGTCCGAGTTCATCTGGTTCTGGCTCCGCAGGCGGGAATACTCCTCTGCTATGTAGCTGGCTGACTCCTGGGTCAGGACAGGCTTAATCATCTTTGCCACATGGATGTACTTCTTCATGAACTCCATGCTGACAATCTTCTCTCTGTGGGGAACGCACGCACAACCATGTCCTCCAAGGTGGGGACAGGCAAAGGGTCTTTGCAGAAGTAGGCTTCCTATTTTTTACCCTTCATGGGCACCCAGGTATGTGTGGAATTCAGCTCCAGATGTTCCCCACCTGCCTGGCGTGAGAGATCATGCCCACAGCAGGGCTTCCTTGGCACCCTGCCCACCTACCTCCCCATGGACCATCCGGAGCACCGCTGGCCCCAACAATCAGCCACTGCCTGGGATACTCAAGCCAAACCCATCAACTCACAGTGCTAGAAACTCCCCGAGAGCTCCAGGGGACATGAAATGAAAGACTCACTTGCGGCGGTTGGGCCCATGCAGGAGGTCATCATGTTTCTCATACACTTGAAGCTCCTGTTCCTCCTCTTGCACAAAGTCAGGGTCGTCTGTAGCCAGGATCTCCACAGCACTGCCCAGGGGCATGGCTGGAGAGGGCAAGGTGACAGAGAACAAGCTTTTAGCCTCTGGAGTCCAAAGAGCTGCCACCAAGAGGTGACAACCCACTGAGGAAGGACAGGACTGAGCAGCAAAGAGGTTGCAGTTACAAGCAACTCACCATCCCCGTCCTGCTCGTTGGGGTTGCGGTAGCGGTGCATCCGCAGGACGTGGTCTGAGATCTCCCTGTCCTGTTCAGGATCCATCTGGTCCAGCACAATGAAGAGCAGGTCAAAGCGGGACAGCAAAGAGTCCTGCAGGCCAATGTTCTCCATGGGTGTCTTGTACTGGTCGTACTGCAAGAGGACAATATAAGGGATTACAGGAGATCCTTATGGACTACTCTTAGCTACCAGGGAAGCTGAGAGGACCTCCTCAGGCGAGGCCACAAAGGATGGATGTCCAGGCAGCTGGACGCCACACTAAACCCAGTCTGCCACAGCAGTCTCTTCCCCATGCTGGAAGGTGGAAGTAGCTCTGACTTGCAAAGTAAACACCTGTTTTTTGTGATCCCAGACCAGACACCAAGGCTGAGATTCATCACGAGGATGAGGACCCAATGGACTGCCCTGAAACACTCAGGCAGTGCTGAGCTGGGGTGAAAAACCCCACAAACCCCCTCTCATCCAGGAGGTCCACAAGCAGCAGCAGACACCAAACCAACCAGGTTCGGCCCTATGGACCCCACTCCCAGCAGGTGCCAAGTCACTGGTTTTGGGGGACCTTCTGAGGTTTAGCAGCTGCCTCCTCCACCCAAACATCTCCCAACATCCCTCCCTACAGATGGGACCAGCAAATGGCAGCACTCACCCGGCCATAGACAGGGTTGGCAGCCGCCAGGACACTGCAGCGGGAGTTGAGGCGGGCGTGGATGCCGGCCTTGGCGATGGTGACACGGCCCTGCTCCATCACCTCGTGGATGGCCGTGCGGTCAATATCAGACATCTTGTCAAACTCATCAATGCAGACCACTCCCCGGTCAGCCAACACCATGGCCCCCGCTTCCAGGCGCCGTTCACCTGGGATGGAGTGGGAGGAATAAAGAAAAGAGGGTCAACCACCATTCCACAGCCCCACGTATCTCCTGCCTGGCCATCCCCCTCCCCAACCACAGCACCAAAGAGCAGCCTCAAAGAGCAGAAGCACCTGTCAGGACTGCCCACCTTCTCTTCACCTAAAGGGTAGTCAAGCCCTGTCCCAGGCTGCCCAGGGCAGTGGTGGAGTCCCCATCCCTGGAGGGGTTTCAAAGCCGTGGAGATGTGGTGCTGAGGGACATGGTTTAGTGGTGACCTGGCAGTGCTGGGGGAATGGCTGAACTCAGTCATCTTAAAGGTCTCTTCCAACTTGTATGATTCTATGATTCTATCTCCTACCCAACTTGACTGCAGAACACTTAGGATGAGGAACAAGGCCACGAGGAAGACAAGAACCTGGCTGCCGCTAGCCCTCACATGGGATGCACCAAGTAAAAGAAGAGTAGAGAAGATTAGCAGAGGGGAAATACCCCTAAAACGCCACTATCATTGCTATAAAGCTTCTGTGTGGAACAAGACCTGCAAGCATCACTGCATAACAAACATCAACCTTTGATCTTAGAAGGAAGAAATTTTTCCCAGTGATGGTGGTGAGAGCCTGGCCCAGGTTGCCCAGAGAGGTGGTCGCTGCCCCATCCCTGGAAACACTCCAGGTGAGGTTGGCTCTGAGCACCCTGCTCTAGTTGCAGATGTCCCTGCTCACTGCAGGAGGGTTGGACAAGATGACCTCTAAAGGTCCCTTCCTACCCGAAACATTCTAAGATTCTATGATACTGCCAAATCCCTCCCAGGTATTACAAGCATCCCTCTGACAGCTCCCACCAGGAACCAGCCCTGCTCCTCACCAGTTTCTTGGTCTGTGGTGACAGCAGCAGTCAGGCCAACGCCAGAGGAGCCTCTGCCGGTGGTGGCGATGGCTCGGGGCGCGGTGCTGAGCACGTACCTCAGCAGCTGAGACTTGGCAACAGAAGGATCTCCTGAAATGGAGAAGACCACCTTTAATAACCACACATCACCTACATATTGTGTCCAGTTTGAGGCTCCTCAGTGCAGACAAGGAAAGGGGATAGAAGTGGGTGTGTTCAGCCTTAAGAAAATACAGTGGTCAGGTGATCTTCTCACCTTCCTGAAGAATGAGGGGAAATAGACAAGAGGGAGGCAGAGTTTGAGAGGTGTGTGATGGGTTCACAGGCAATGAGGACAACCTGGAACACAGGAAATCCCAGTTGGGTCTTAGAAGAAGAAGAAATGGTGGTCGAACACTGGGATAGCAGCCCAAAGAGGTTGTGAGATCCCATCCCTGGAGGTAGCCAAAACCAACTGGACAATTCCCAAAGCAGCTTGATCTACCAGTGACACTTGGATCAGAGGCCTCCAGAGGTCTCATCTAACCTCAATTACCCTATGAAAGATGCTCCTTCATCTCACCCCCCAACACCACTGGGGATGGTTCTACCCATCCCTTCCAGACCTATCAGCAAGATGTTGATGTCTCCTCGGATGCGGCTCCCATTCTCCAGGATCTTCTCCACCCCTCCGAGCAGCATGCAGAGAATGGCCTTCTTGATGTACTCGTGCCCATGGATGCTGGGAGCCAGGGATCTCGCTAGCTGGTCAAAGATATCCTAAGGCAGAAGAGGCAAAGCACAGCCCATCAGATGGACTGTAGCAAATAAGAACAAGGAGCAATGCTCCCCAAGTCCATTTCAGCACAAAAAAGGAAATGTTTCTCCTGCAGAACATCTCTGGCAACCAGCTGGGCACGGTCAGGACACACATGGCACAAACAAATCTCTGGCTTGACAGTCACACATGGCAGAGCTATCAGTGGGCAGGAAGGATGCTCTGCTAGCACTACAGAAGCAACAAAAAAATCCCAGCACCTGATCAAAGCCCAAGCAGAAAATGCTAAGAAAGCAAGCAGAAATTCCATCAACATTGCCAAGAGGGTTGAAGAGTCACTTGCAACCCAACAAGATACCTGCTCGAGCTGCAACCTCATGCTCTGGTACAAGCCTTCTAGATTTAAGGCTGAAATACCTTGGAGCGACTCTTGCTGAATCTCTTGATCTTGGCCACATCAGCAGCAGAGTAGAGAGGCCGGACATCTTTGTTCATCTGCTTCACGTGGCAGGCGATGAGGATAGTCCTGGAGAAGGCATCAGGGGAGGTTTGGGTTAGACAGGAGGAAAAATGTCTTCACTGAAAGGGTTTTGAAGCCCTGGCCCAGGCTGCCCAGGGCAGTGGTGGAGTCCCCATCTGCGGAAGGGTTTCAAAGCCATGGAGATGTGGTGCTGAGGGACATGGGTTTGTGATGCCCTGACAGTGCTGGGTTAACGGTTGGACTTGATGATCCTAAAGGTCTTTTCAACCTAAGCAATTCTATAATTCTAAGGTACACACCATGATCAGGTCTGCAGAGCCCATGGGTCACAGCAGCAATACTGCAGAAACTTCCACAGGGTCATCCTTTGCTCTACCAAGTCCTGGAAGGGGCTGGAAAGCTCCAAGAGCTGTAGCCCCTTCTATCTGACCACACTGGGCCACCAATGGAGCATCTTTAAGAGCTTCCAACCCTCTCTGTGCACAGCTGGAGCTCACAACTACCACGATGATGCTAAGGAGCAAAGTTGCAAACCACTTTCAAGTTATTCAAGCCAATGTTTGACCCAGCTTGGTGATGTCCACCTGCTTGCTCCTAGATCTCATCTTCCAGAGACATGACCCGACTAAAAATGGTGGGAAGTCAAAAGAAGGCTCACCTGAAAGTACCCGAGGTGTAACCCCCTTTCTTTCCTGGCAGGCAGCGGTATGTTCCCACCACCTGGATGCGGTCCCCAGGCTTCACCTTGTCCACCAGGTCATCATCCAGAATGACATCCACCGAGCGTGGCAGCTGCCCTGCTGGTGCCTTTTCAGGCATCTCCTGGATGGTGATGGTCTGATGGTCCTTGT
This sequence comes from Megaceryle maxima, assembly GCA_024605025.1. Classification (NCBI taxonomy): domain Eukaryota; kingdom Metazoa; phylum Chordata; class Aves; order Coraciiformes; family Cerylidae; genus Megaceryle; species Megaceryle maxima. Next base: position 6,525 of record JANHGN010017583.1, on the reverse strand, counting down.
AGACTGAGAGGCCAAATTCTGTCTCCAGGGGGTTATTCTCTTCATCCTAGAGAAGGAACCCCCAAGAAGAAAAGAAATAAAAAAGACTTAGCACCATTTGCAGGAGGACAGGGAGAAGATGTGGGTCAGTTGAGCAGTGGGAAGAAAGGCTGCATCACCCAACGTGGACAAGACAGCTGGAAAGGGTTGCTTTATGTAGACTGACAGAGGTTGGGGTTCACCAGCCCCACAGCCCCCTCTGTGTAAAGCTGCCAACTGAGCACCACTGCTGATACATTTGGTATCCAAGCCCTGTCCCTGCTGCAGGCAGTGGTGCCACACCACACATGCAGCAGGCTGTGTGCAGTGGGGACAAACCTCAGGTCAACATTCCCCTGTTCCCAAATACAGGGCAAACCCTTCCCAAGCACATCCACATTGATCTGGGTCCCAGGAGCAACCAGACTGTCTGACAAGCCCCCCAAGAAACCATGTTCCAGCAGAACCAAAATCATAACTAACATCTGAACTAGCAGGTCTGGTGGTCTTGTATCCAACAGAGACTTCCTTCATATGTTCCTAAGTAGCTGGTCTGGAACTTTCACACATGTGATGTGTCGTCTTTCTACTCCATGGGCTACACTAGCAGAGAGAGAAGACATTCACAGGGCTTGCTGATGCTTCCCACAAGGCTACTTCACCTCACCTTTGTAGGGTAGATGGAGCTGGATGGGAAAGCATCCAGGGAGGTCAAGTCCGTGTATCGGCGCTCAATAGTCTTCTTGGTAGCTGGGCAATAATGGACACTCCGGACGATCTTTGGACGAACCAGAGAGCCTGAGGTTTGAAGAAAGAGGAGTTAGGGGCAGGGACGTCCCACCCCTCTGTCAGCAGATAGTCCCCAACAGGGCCTCCCAGCACTAAACTGCACTTGGGACACAACCCACTGTCAACCATGGCCAGCATTTGCTGAGCTCAAAGACAATCCCCAAACTCAAAACCTTCTGCCAAGCCCCCTGTTCCCTCTGCCCAGGTTGCCGGGATGTAGCCAGTGGTGGCCCCTAGGGGACAGTTCTGGGTCCAGTCTTACTCAACACCTTCACCAATGACCCAGATGAAGGGACAGAATCAGCAAGTTTGCTGATGATATGAAACTGGGAGGAGTGGCTGATACACCAGAAGGCTGTGCTGCCATCCAGCGAGATCTGGACAGACTGAAGAGCTGTGCAAAGGCAAACCTAATGAAGTTCAACAAGTGTAGAGTCCTACACCTGGGGAGGAAGACCACCATGTACCAGCACAGGTTAGTGGCAGACCTGCTGGAAGACAGCTCCATGAAGAGAGACCTTGGTGTCCTGGTGTTAACAAGTTCTCCATGGGACAGCAATGGGCCTTCATGGCCAAAAAGGCCAATGGTCTCCTGGGGTGCATAAAGAAGTATGGCCAGCAGATCAAGGGAGGCTCTCCTCCACCTCTGCTCTGCACTGGTGAGACCACAGCTGGAGTATTCTGTCCAGTTCTGGTCTCTCCAGTTCAAGAGGGACAGGGAAATACTAGAGAGAGTCCAACAGAGGCTATGAGGATGATGAAGGGAATGGAAAATCTCTCTTATAAGGAAAGGCTGAGAGCCCTGGGGCTGTTTAGCCTGGAGAAGAGAAACCTGAGAGGGGATCTTATGAATGTTTACAAATATCTGAAGGGTCGGTGTCAAGCAGAAATGGCCAGGCTCTTTTCAGTGGTGCCCTGAGATAGGACGAGGGGCAATGGTCATAAACTGGAACACAAGAAGTTCCACCTCAACATGAGGAAAAACTACTGTAAGGGTGATGGAGCCTGGAACAGCCTGCCCAGGGAGGTTGAGGAGTCTCCTTCTCTGGAGACTTTCAAACCCTGTCTGGATGCAATCCTGTGTAGCCTGCCCTGGGTGTTCCTGCTCTGGCAAGGGGGTTGGACTTGATGATCTCTCCAGAATTCCCTTCCAACCCCTACCATTCTGTGATTCTGTGTACCATGGCTCCTGGTGGACTCCAGCCCCTCTGCAGCAAACCCCTGGACCCAGCACCCCAAAGCCCCTAGCTCTTCCCCCCAAGCTCACATTTTGTCACGATGCCCTCCACGCAGACAATGCAGCTGAGGAAACAGGCTGTCAGTGTCCGCGGCGACACATGCTTGGAGCCGAAGCTGCCCTCCAGCCCGATGTAGAAGTCCTCGTACTGTTTGGCATAGGTGGCATCAACGGAGGCAACGAAATCCTTCAGGGCACGCTGGAAGGCAATCAGCTCCTCAAAGGCATTGCTCAAGAGCCTGCAACAAAGAGAGGTGATGATGATGACCCATCAGCACCTTCTGCCTTCCTCCTCAACACTCTTTCCATACTTCCACATACTCCACAAGTTTACTAGGAGCAAGAGACGAGAAAATCCAAAGCCCATCATAGTTCTGTGTCAGGTCCACTGAACAAGCCAGGTGCTGAACAAACCCACATCTGAAAAACCTCACATGTCCCCAAGGACACTGGCAAGCCTGGTCCAAAATATCCCCAAACAAGCTAAAAGAGGAAACGGTTTATACCACACAATCAACCCCAGCTTGCTATGAAGGGGTTTTGCCAAATCAAGGGTCTGCAAGCTTGGAAGGGATGGGAGACACTGGGGAAAAGAGCAGGTCTACCCTTTCCGTGGGACCTGGTGCACAGGACAGGGTTTGGCCTTTCCACTCTATAAAAGACCAGCAAGACCAAGGCTAGACCTCTGAGAAGCCATCAAGAACACAGTGCCAAAGGAGAACCCTTGTACCCCACACCAACCGGCTGGCCCTCTTCTCGTTCTTCCGCCGCAGGTCGTTGATGCTGACGAGGAGCCGATACTGGTTGTCACTGATCATATCCCGGACTTTGCTGTGGTAAACGCCTTGATCTTCCTGCAAGAAATGATGGGGTGAAAACACTCAAATTCAATGAAATATGCATGGAGAACAAGTGCACCATCAGTAAGTTTGCAGATGACATCGAGCTAAGCAGTGTGGTTGACACACCTGAGGTAACACAAGCCATCCAGAGGAACCTAGAAAAGCTTAAGAAATCAGTCCATGCACACCTCCTGAGGTTCAACAAGGCCAAGTGCAAGGTCCTACACATGGGTCGGGGCAACACCCAGTATCAACACAGACTGGGGGATGAAGGGATTGAGAGAAGCCCTGTGGAGAAGCACTCGGGGGTGCTGGAGGGGAGAAGCTGGAGCTGAGCCGGCCCTGTGCGCTGGCAGCACAGCAGCCACTGGCACCCTGAGCTGCAGCCCCAGCAGTGTGGGCAGCAGGGGAGGGGGGGATCCTGCCCCTCTGCTCCCAGGGCTCTGCTCTGGGGAGACCCCCCTGGAGGCTACATGAAGACTGGACATGAGGAAAAAAGACATTTATGGTGATGGTGCTGAAACAGTGGCCCAGGTTGCCCAGAGGAGTGGTCGCTGCCCCTGGAACCATTCCAGATGTGGTTGGCTGGGGCTCTGAGCAACCTGCTCTAGCTGCAGATGTCCCTGCTCTGTGCAGGGAGGTTGCACTAGATGACCTTTGAAGGTCCATCCCAACCCAAACCATTCTCTGATTCTGTGGCCGCCTATCTGACACCCCCTGCCAGCAGCAGACGCCTGCAGAGCTCGACTCCCTTCAGCCCCACCGACCAAACAGGGGCGGGGGATGGACGGACGGACGGACAAGGCCCGGATGCTCCCGAATCCCCGGGGGTATCGGGGGGAGGTGTAGATTCAGTCCCTGCTTCCCCCAACGCGGCCCCGCTCCCAGCCTCACCTCATCGTCCAGGAAATCGAGGTAGTCGCGCTGCGCTTCCCGCAGCTCTGCATCCTCCAACCCGGCCGCCGGCACCGCCATACTGCCGGCCACTAGGGCAGGGAGGGGCGGGAGATCCCGCCGCGGCGGCTGCTGCTGCCGCTGCGGCTACGGCTGCTGCAAGGAGGAAAGCGGCAAGAACCGCGAGGAACCGGCCTGGGCCCGGCAACACCCGCGATCACAAACCCCCACCTCCTGCAGCCACCGCGCTCCCGCTTGGCGCCAAATCCGGAGGCCTTTCCCGCCACCGAGGGGGAGCTCCTCCCCCTGCCCGCCCCTCGGCGCTTCGCATTGGTCGGCACTGCCCCGCACCAGCCAATGGCGCAGCGAAACCGTTCGAGGTAGTGACAGGCATGAGCTCCAGCCAATCAGTGCGAAGAGAGGCGGAGGGGAGGTAGCCGGGGGCGGAGCAGCCGCCGGCGGGTACCCGCGGTCCCCTGTGCGTGCGCGGCGGGGCCGGGTCGATGCAGGAATCGGCCCCTGGGGTCCGGCCGGAGTCTCCCAAAGGACCGGAGATCGGGGTCAGGATGTCCCGAGGATCGCTCGCCGGGATCGGCTTTGGGGTTCGGGTGTTCCCGGGGCACTCGGGAATCCGGCGATCGACCCCAGAGTCCCGGCTTGGCTTCCAGGTTTGGTGCTTGGAAGCCACCGATATGCTGAAAATACCAGTTTATTAAAAAGCAAAAATAAGGCAAAACCAAAACAAAAGCCAAAAAACAAAAGCCAAAAAAAAAATCAAAAAAACCCCCACACACACACAAAAAAAACAAACAAACAAACAAAACCACAAACAAACAAACAAAAAAACCCAACAACAACAACAACAAAACAACCCCAGGTGTTTTTTGGTTATTTGTTTGTTTTGGTTTGAGTTTTTTTGGTCTGGCTGGTTGTGTTTTGGGTTTTTGTGTGTGTGTTGGTTTTTTGTTTTGGATTTTTCTTGGGGGTTTTTTTCTGCTTTTGGTGGTGGTGGTTTATATGTTGCTTGGTTTGGTTTGGTTTTTTCCATTGCACTTTGAGGAGCTCCATTTCCATCTGTTTTCACCCCAAAGCACCAAAGCTGAGCATCATTTCCCACCCCCCTCTCGTGACCTGGTTGGAGTCCAGGAGTTTGGGGCTGAAAACACCAAAGCAACAAGTCCCCAGTGCCAGTGGATTTGGTGTTTGCAATGAAAGAGCCACTCCCTCTTAAAAATACTTTCCCTTAAAAATCTTGATCTAAAATGTTTAAAAATAGAAAAAGAATTAACAGCCAGGCCAAGTTATTTTGATCATAGCAGACATCCATACTGGGCCGTGTCCCCTGGATGATATTAGAGCTAAAAAGTGTTTTTTTCCATGGTTGGTAGTAAATAAATAATCACCCGGGTTCTGTTTGGCTGTGCACAGGGGTCACAGGGCCTGACCCTGAGGGAGCAGCTTCGATTCCCTGCGAAGAGAAGCAGGAAACAGCCCTGGCCCCTTTTCCCCTTCTGTGTTGGTCACTGCACCAGATCCCTCTAAAATCAGTGGGAGAGGTGCTGGAAACCACGGTGGCCAGTTTAGGGCACACACAGCCCAAGCCCTGGGTATTTCCTGATGTTGTTCTGTATTGAAGTCAAAGTTCAGTTTTTCCTTTTCAGGCATTTGGGGCCTCTGGAGTAATTTGATGGGGTATTAAAATTGGCAACTTGGCAGGAATGAAGGAACTTGTGCTCTGTTGCTGCTTTCTTTCCTGGTTGTTTTAATATATATTCTTTTTCCCTTTTTTATTTTTTACTTTCTCTTTTTCTGTTTTTTTCTCTTCCATTCTTTTTTCCTTTCCTTTCCTTTCCTTTCCTTTCCTTTCCTTTCCTTCTCTTCTATTTTCTTTTTCCTTTTTATTTTTCTCTTTCTTTCCTTTTCCCCCTTTTTTCTCCTTTCCCCTCCTTTCCCCCCCCTTCCCTTCCCTTCTCTTTTTCCCTTATCCTGATCCATTTTTTAATCTCCAGCCTGTCCCGATAACTCCAGAGCTGCTCTCTGCAGCCAGAGTCACCTCCCTGCCTCTGTGCACTCAGCAGGACCCATTTCCCTTCAGATGCTGCTCAAATCCACCCCTTCCTTTGATTCTCTGGAGATTTCTCCTTTCCATTGCAGCTGCCATGAGGGGGGCACCATGAGGAGTGAGCAGAGAGAGCCTTTGGTGTGCCCCTGCCACACTTACGGGGGTCACAGCAAGACATTTAAGTGGGTACGACAGCTGTGAGGGGATAAACTGGCTGGAGGGAGCAGTCTGTGCCAGTCTGCAGAGGAAATATCACAGAATCAGAGAATGCTTTGGGTGGAAAAGGACCTTTCAAGGCCATCTAGTCCAACCCCCCTGCACTCAGCAGGGACATCTGCAACCAGAGCAGGGTGCTCAGAGCCCCAGCCAACCTCGCCTGGAAAGGTGCCAGGGATGGGGCATCGACCACCTCTCTGGGCAACCTGGGACAGGGTCTCACCACCCTCAGAGTCAACAATTTCTTCCTTCTCTCCAGTCTGAATCTCCCCTCCTTCAGTTTAAAACCATGACCCCCTGTCCTGTCCCAACAGGCCCTGCTCAAAAGTCTGTCCCCATCTTTCTGACAGGTCCCTTGAAGTCATGAAAGGCCCCCAGAAGGTCTCCCCAGGTGGAGCCTTCTCCTCTCCAGGCTGAACCCCCCCAGCTCTCCCAGCCTGGCCTCCCAGCAGAGGGGTTCCAGCCCT
>JANHGN010017582.1:111225-144103 GCA_024605025.1 Megaceryle maxima | reverse complement strand
AGCTTCTTTCCTCCTCGGAATTATCGACACAATCATCTCTCAGATTCTTTAATATGGGCTAACAACCAAGCAAAAAGGTTTTGTCTCCTCTGACCTCTTATAATGGTCAGCTGCTGTTTCTTGGCATTTGCCTGACAGGAACATTTTGACAAATTCTCTTCAAAATCTGTCATTTACCTTTCTCTTCCACTTACACCCTTTCCCTCTTTTTTTTTCTGTCTAGTAAGGTGCTATATTATGCGATATGTGTTATACCAAAAACATTTTATTGACCATCTGAGGGTGCATGGTATTGTTTACAATGGAGACAACTCTATTGTAGCTTTAGGAGTCTGAAGGCTTTAGGGAGCACAGGGCTTTGCATGCATGAGGAAAATGTTCTTTGGCATCAGATGTGCAATGTACTCAATGTACTACACTGTCAAGAACTAGGATTAAAGGGTTTGCCCTGCCATCTATCAGGCTGTCATTTTCAATAAATGCTATGTCACAGAGATGTTATTGTGGCACAGACATTGGCTAAAAGTGGGATGCACACATCCTGGGAGAACAATTCCTAAGCAGAAAAAGAAAACAAAAATGTAAAAAGAAGGTATGGGATTTACAAAAAAAAAAAGGAAAAAAAAAGTGGTTTTTTTGTTTGTTTCTTTTGTGGGGGGAAAATATGGCCAGAATCTAAGAACTTTTTGTGTACATTGGACAGTGAGGAACTTAAACTTTTCTGGACCCAGTTGCATTTCATACACATGGTATGTGACAGTCCTTCAAGACTACCAGCATATTGACACAAGCTTTGGCCTTTTGTCTGTGTTTCCATGTGCTGCTAGCTGTGAAGGCTGCAGTCAGTGAAAACAATCACATAACTGCATACAACTGTTCCTGCTGCTTTGTAGGTAGGAGGTCAAAAGCATTCCAGATAGACTGCTGCTAGAGGACTATTTCTTATGGCAACTTACTCAAACTCTTTGAAGTTATGGGCAGGTTTGTATTAGTGGTTTTTTATAGAGTGGTGTTTGGCCACATGTTGGAGATGCAGTAGAAATTCCAGGATAAGCCCTGGCCTTTAACTGAAGTCAATTTTTTTCCCCTGGAAAATGGCAAAATCACTGCAAAGGAAATTACAGAGGCTGCTGTGGCCAGTTCCTCTGAAACTGGTAAGGGGTCTGTGCAAGACAGTTCAGGATTTTCACCAAGATTTAACCTTCTGTGCCCAAATCCCTCTGTTTCCCACTAACACCCATGATCTTGGATAATCTCTCTGTTATATCCTTATGGACCTTTCTACATCTGGGTAAAATTATAGCACCTTTATCATGGATAATCACTTTGGAGTGAGTCTCAAAAGTGGTCAGTTGGGCTTTTCTCTGTGTGTTAATGCCAGTCAAGAGTCTATTAGCAATGGAAGGTGAACAGACAGGAGATTTAGCTTCTGAATGCTGACTTTCTGGCTTGCAAACTATACCAGCCACAAAATTAACACCAAAGACAGTAGAAAGCATGCTCTGTTCTCAAGAACTGAGGCAAGAATGGTGGAGATTTTCTGGGTTGTTCATGTGAACATAGAAGTCTGTGTTCTACCCTAAACCACTTTTTTTTTTTTGCCTACAGATTTTTACGTGAACTTTTTGTGCAAACTCAGTGTATGAAAGCTACACAACTCTCTTTGAGAGTGTTTCTGTAGTCTACTGTTTGCTGCTGCCAGTGCTGGCTTATGTAACTTTCAGTATGATAGGATCCCTTCAGACAACAGCAACCCAACCATGAAATCAAGATATTTTGATCATGTTTCAAGGAAGCACTCGTTTTTCTACTTTTGCCATTCTATTGTGTGGTCCTTTCTCTTGTGGTGTAATTGAATCTGTGCAGTCATAAGTACAGTTGCATAATATATGATATAAACCACTCATATAGGCTAAATGGTTGACCGTTCTGCTTCTGTCTCTGTCACTTACCTCATGTTCCATATGAGGAATAAATTTGGACTACTTGGGGCTAAATAAGACATTCTGAAAAATGTGGTGGTAGGCCTTTGTGCCAAAAAATGCCATGGACTGTGTAGCACACTGCAGGTGCTGCGGGTGAGCAACTAGAGGAAAGGTACTTGCTGGTGCCTCCAGTTACACACAAACAGATCAAGGTTTCCCCACTTGTATTTTTGACCGGGAGGAAAAAATGCAGTATGTGTTGGTTTATTATAGAATGTTTAGTTTTACTTCCAAGAAATAATCCAGGGCATGCATAAGCCATAAGTCTACATGGAATCAGAAAGTCACTAAAAAGTATTGGACTGAGAGGGACCTTAAGACACGATTTAGTCCATTACTCAGCTTCCGTTGTAGTCATATCTTTCCAGACTGTTTTTTGTCCAGACTGTTTTTTTAAACTTTCTCTGATGGTTATTTCATAGCCTCCTCCAATGCTCAATTATCCTTGCTATTGTAATGTCTGTTCTGATGTTTAACCTAAATTTCCATTTTGTTTAATTTGATGCAACTGCATTTGCTCCTTATACAAACATTGTGGCATCAAGGATTCCCTTTGTCATTTCAGAAGCCTTTCTTCTCATTCAAAACCACTGTGGTGTTTTCTCTAAATTCTCCCATCCCTAGACAAAGCAGTCTTTCAGCGTTGATGACTTTTTTTTTTTTCTCCTTGCTTCCGTGGAAGAAATACAGCTTACTTTCACCATTTTCCTGGCTAGGGGTATGTTGCAAATACTAAGCATGTTTCACATTTTCTTTTCAAAAAACATGGTATAATTTTCTGAGTAGGACTGAGACCCATCTAACAAATACAGAGTACAGGCAGAAACTGCTCCAAAATCATAGTAAAAGAAACTAGGACATACAAGCTTTGAATGTAGGGTTTAGTTTAATGCCTAAGGAGTTGTGTGTAAAGTGAAATGAAGTGCATGGTATTTCTCAGAGGGAGGTAACTTTTGCCTCAGCAGTGAAATGGTTCTGTCTCCCATACCTCTCCTGTCTTCTGTGGGTTTTTTGCTTAAGAACCATTCTGGTTCTTGTATATTTCTGCAAGAGAGTTATGGCTAAAGTACAGAAAGTTGTAAATTTGTTATAAAGAATAAGGAAAAAATCCTGCTCTTGACCTTGTGGTGAAGAACCACAAAGGTTTCTCTTACTCTCACACTCTTGAAGAGTTACTAAAGGGATGTCAGAAAGACAACAAAGCCAGAGCAGGAGAGAAGGGAAAGAAACTTTAGTGTCACTTCCTTCTACAAAGAATTTTTCATGAGTGCCAAATAGATAGCATGGTTATTTTTCTAACCTTTGTAACTGTAAACATCAGTGCAAGTGTCTTTAAGTTTGAGCCTTCAAAGCATTTCTATTTCTCTAAATTTGATGAAAGCACAGAATAGAAGGGAATGACTCAGGATAGCTACAAAGGTAGGGAAAGTAATGGGTGATGCTCAGATAAAATGAAATCACTCATCTGTACAGTCAGAAGGGAAGCAGAACCCATTTCCATGTCTTTCCACTTCACCAGCAGTGAAGATGGTCATGATTGAGTACTGAAAAGATGGGATGAATGTTTTATTTCTACAAGGATATACGAAAGAGTGTATGTTCATCAACTGTGCTGCTCTGAAGGGGAGACAGCTGAGGTTTCTGATGGAAGCCTTTGCTATTCCATTAAATCCTTTGCTAACAAAAACTGCATTGAAATGAGTTTGAGATATATTTAGAATTAAGCAAATTATGTTTATTTCAAATATATCAGTAGAAATAAATCATCATCAAAAACTGAAAATGTGGATAGTCCCCAGGTACTGTAGAATGGGTCAGGGAGTTCTAAAAAGCAAAATTGGTCGACCACTAATAATTGCCAGAAAGTATGTAATATATACCAGTTTATCCTACAAGATAAGTCCTCTCTGTTTAAAAACAATCCAAAAATCTAGTATTTAAAGTAAGAGCAGTGTACTGATTAAACAGTTGTCATTGTATCACAGAGGGTGCCTATACATTAGGCAGTGAAGGGAATTACCTGTGCTCAATTTCATGAGAACTGTTTTCGTCTGAGGACTTTACAGTCTCCTTACACATTTTCTAGCAGTGAAGTGCATGCCAGCAGCTGGCCCCAGGTGCACACCATGTGTTTCCACCTAACAGACAATGCAGAGCAGTCATCTGTGTACCTCGCTTAGAGGCAGCCAGCCTCTGACTCCTGTCTCTCCAGCAAAAGCTTTTCTTTTGGTCTGTTTTGCAGTCTGTTCAGTCTCTTGAGAATTAGGAAAACTCACCTTTGCTGTCTTCCCCTCTTCCCCACTATGCAGATTTTAATTGCCACAGCATGTTTCAGGACAGTTACAGAGATCAGTGATCTGATTGATCCTAATCCTCAGGACTCAATATTCTGTTTTGGGAAGATTGGCAAGAGTTTTCAATCAAATGTTGTGAAGAAGTGTATGGCTTTATGGAAGCTTATGTCTCAGATTCCATGTGGTTTGAAGATATGACCTTGCTTTAACTCGTGTGAACAGCAAAATCTGGGCTGTACCTGCCAGTCTGTGTAGTGCTTTGGGCAGGTGGTTTGTTTCAGCTCCAGAATTCAGAATAAGAGGACAATACATGTTGTCATGATGACAGTCATCATCATGACAGAACCTGCATATCCACTTCCATGGTGGATAATGAGGCTATACCTGGACAGTAGCAGACTGTTGACAACAATTTGGCAGTGTCTTTTCATCATGATGCTACAAGATGGAGCATACACTTGTCAAGCTATCAGCAAGTTGGAGCCACCTAAAGATCACTGATGCCAACACTGAAAGTGCATTTTGGAGCCTCTTGTGTACAAAGAAACTGGTGAAAGATTTTAGCAAGGCTGGGACACTCATCTTCTGCAGGAGCTGTACATGCAGCCAGCTGCTACAGTTTGGTCATGGTTCCTATCAGAGTCTAGCAGCATGCGACATGATACACAGCTTTCTCAGAAATGCAAAAAAGACTTCACTCTTGTGCCACCTTTCCACTGCTACAGGGTTGTTCCAAAGCTAAATTCAGATTCACTAGCACGTTGAGAACTTCTTTAAATTAATCACATCCCTGTTTTGGTTTAAAAGGTCAATGAGCTACTACCTGATCATGACCTAGCATCACCATCATCTTATACTCTGTTGAGACATTTTATCGGTCATTTTGCCAGAAGTCAAAGCCACTGAATAAGTAACTGAACAATATTAAAGCCTAATTCTATGATCTGAACTAGCAACCAGAAATCCTTATTTGGGCACAATTTTTCTTACATTTCTACCAGGCAAATGACTGTGCTCTAAAATAAATGAATATAACAAAGTAAATCCAAAGCTCCTGAGGTCAGGGGAAGAATCTATGAGGTCACACTGATGTGTTGAACAGATTTCTGGAATATTGAATAGCTTTAGGATTGATCTTCCCATTCTGTGGTAGTGATTCAGTGCCAGCCCTCATTCTGCCTGGAGAGAATCCAATCTGAATTCACTGTTGCTGTGTAAAAGCACACACCAGTTTCCTGCGTGGTATTTGCAAATTTGTGTGTGGAAAGGATCCCACTATATGGTATATCACTAATGTAGATACCAAGGTAATCCAGGGTAAACCGGTATAGCTGAGGGACTTGACCTACCTTGAGTCCTGCTAGGTGAATATCTCTGGTGCCTAGGGGCTTAGTAATCAGCATTTAAAATGCTAATTTTTGTTTTCAAAAGCTTAAACAAGGAGGAAACAATGACAGTGTATGCCAGCAGCTTTACTCTTAGTCTCTAATGAAATCTGATTGTGACGTTACAATAGGGACTGAGGGGACTGCACTAAAATCAGCTTCTAGTTCAATATGCATCTATCCTACCATTATGTTAATGATGTTCCTGGAATGGTGCAAGAATGAAAAGTATATTACAAATTGCTACATGCACCAAAGTATTAATTATTTAGAAGCGTGCAGGATGAAGATACCCCATCAGACAGAGGGCAAAACTGAAGAATGGAATAATACAAAATATGGAAGGTGGTTTGAAAAAAATCAGGGAACAGAACAAAGAAACGTGTGAGACCGGGGGTGCAAGGAAACAGCTTTGAAATTCTGGCCCCAGTGCAGCACCTACATAACAGCAGCTTTTTAGAAGGATTGAAAGGGTAGCAATGGAAGAGCTTGGAAAAATTCAGAGAATGAAGTGATCAAGTCAGGAGATAAATCTGTTGACTTTTTTAGCACAAGGGGACAAGTGAGATGCTAAGAAAAATGTTGTGTAGCTGCTGTTACACCTTCCCATTCTCCTCTTTAGCTATGCCTATTGCTAAATTATAGCTCGGTTAGCATTGAGAAGCAGTGTACACACATTCCTCTCCCCACAGTCATTCAATTTAAATCATGACTTCAGGCCATAATAACTAACTCACCTGCTGGAGAGACCATACTGTAGATCCCATTGCATATTTGAGGCATTAATACAAAATGATTCATACAGTTACTGGGATTCTTTCTCTGTAGACTTCATGGATTTTCTGGCATTTGTACAAAGTGTATTTTTAAGCCAGACACTTGAATTCAACTCACAGTTGGGCATTTCTACTTTGTTTCATCACATCTGATGAAGAATATTGTGTACAAATATTTTGCATTATGAAAGACCTTTTGAAAGCAGCTTAATATGTGTTGAGGTCTTTTAGGGTAATTGATGCGTGAATTTCTTGCTTTTACAGTACAAGGTGAGCAGTGCTATGCCACATCCAGAATTGGCATTCTTAGCTCTTTTGGTAGCCAAATTTTGATCTGGGCTCACCTGGAAATAATGGCCTGTAAACAGTAATGTCAAGGATGAAGATGGCTGTGAAACATTCATCACAGGATAGACACAGCGTGTGTGTTCTGTGGGTAAAGGAGAGAATTGTGACACATGATCAGAAAGAATCCACACTGCTAGCTACAGGTGCTGACAGGGTAACCGTAGTGTGAGGGGATGAATGTTCAAGCCAGCTCTTGCTGCCTACGTTAAGGCAGCTGTATCCTCTCCACTTGGGATGTGCAGAGGGGCAATTCCACACCAATATGTATTGCTAATACTGACCTTTAGCAGGAAATAAGTGTATTTTAGTGGTTTTTGTTTTGTTTTTGTTTTTTTTGTAGTACTGTTCAGGTTAATCCCGTGGTATACACAGCACAATAAATGGAAGATATTCACAGACTTTTGGAAAAAGCAATCATTCTGCAACATGAATATAGAATTTTAAACCTCAAAATAGCAAGTATTCAATTTGCTTTATTTCATTTTGTGCAGCTCTTGGCCACAGCAATCTACCACATTATATTTGTATGTAGAGGTAAGTAATATTACAGTTAAAAAGTAATAGTAATATCTTTCTTATTGCTTCACTTAATGCCATCTGTAAGCTATGCTACTAGCTCCCCTTAGAGATACTATTTGCATGCTCAACTGCTTTTTGAAATGTAGTTTTTAGGGATTAGTGAGTGACTGACACACATCTACAGAGACATAATAAAAACCTATGAATATAAATTAAAGTTTTATCCATGATTCTTGCCTGAGGCATGGTTTATTTCCATATTACAAAGGTATGAAATAAACTGTAGATCCATGTTATGACTTTTTTGGTGACCAACCCAATTTAAGAAGTTCTGAACCCTTTTCCATCGTCACTTCTGAGGTGTTATCAGTTCCCTCGGTTGGGCTGATTCAACAGTTTGGGTGCACCCAGGTTGCTAAATGATCAATTTAAAAGGGAAAATAAACCAGAACTGTTTCTTTCTGTCTCACCCAGCCTGTTTTATTTGGCTCTTTTAGCATATTTCATGATCAGTACTGCCACAGAATTGTTCCCATAAAAAATGCTAAACCTGCTACCAAAGTCAGGAATGAGTGATGGGGATGAAAGAATCACAGAATCGGTATGGTTGGATCTTTTAAGATCATACTCTGGGTCTACTGCTGAGAAAATAGTAACATGGAGCTTCAGTTTTAGTGTGGACATTGTCCTTAAAAGGCAAGACTTCAGACATATATTTGTTAGGCTTTTGCTTCAGAAAACATTGCAAAGATGGGTCTTGCATCTGTAAGATGGTAGACTTTCAGCGCTTTAAAACAGGTAATCCCAAGAGGGTCACTGGAAATGTAATTTCTTGTCAAGGAAAGATAGGTTGATCATACTACACTTAAAGTCTTTTAGAAGTGAGAGGATACGGATTTGTGTACAGGCAATGGGAGATCTTTTTCAGAAAAACATTAGTTATAACTTGGATCAACTTAATAACTAAATACCATTGCACTAAAAATGAAGTGTAGTTGCACTATGGTTTAATTTTCTAAAATATGTTAAGCATTGACATAAATCATGTCTAGAGAGGAATGGCTGGTACAGAGAGAAATTGTTGGTACAGAAAGCTCCTAAGCTTTTTCCTGTTATCTCTGGATAGAAAGGTGTTTTTCTTATCATCACTTTTACACTAATCCAGCCACAGAAATAAAGGAGTTGGATGTCTAGCAAATTTGCCTTGGATCTTCATACTGTTAAGATCCTTGAGCTTGTTGCAGTCCTCCACAGTTTGAAGGCAGACACGATTTCATCACAGTGCTTGTCTGTTATTTGCTGTCCCTGCTTCTCTGCACCATGTTGCCTGGCTTAATTGCATCTTCCACTTCCCAAGTTTATTCAGGAGGAGATCTACACTTGGCTTCCCCACTTTCCAGCATTTTTCAATTGTGTTGGTGCACGTGGAAGCCCCACTAATGGAATAAAGTTTGTAAAGTGGTGCAGATCAGGGTCCCTTCATCTATTGCCCTTCCCTCTCTTGTAAACTGGCTGTAGGGTGGTGTGAGCAATCCGTATCCCATCTGTCTCTAAAAACAAAGTCCAATGACAGTTGATTGTGATATCACTTGGTCACCAAAGTGGGGCAGAAAGACTGTAAAGAAGACACAGACATGTACAGTTATTTTTAAGCCAGTTTGCAGAAGAATCAACTGAGTGTCATTAAACTGACTAAAATTATATTTACAGAGGTATCTTTGGAAAACAATAGGGAAGGACCTTGGCATATAAGGAGTAGAAGTCAGTTCTTTCTTAGAGTCTGGATTAA
This sequence comes from Megaceryle maxima, assembly GCA_024605025.1. NCBI lineage: Eukaryota > Metazoa > Chordata > Aves > Coraciiformes > Cerylidae > Megaceryle > Megaceryle maxima. The sequence goes on along the minus strand of JANHGN010017582.1, from coordinate 135,007 downwards.
TAAAAGTAAAAAAAAAAAAAAAAAAGGCAGCTGCTAGCTAGTGTAGCCATTGCCTTCTAGAGAAATACTGGGTTGCGGTCAGCCTTATCTCCTCCTTTTTCAAGGACCCTGAGTTATTAAACTCTGCTTTGGCTTACAGTTACAGATTTCAAGTTAAACAGTCATCCTGACTCTTAATATCTATGGTGTAAAGAAAAGCCTGTATTTCAAGATTTAAGGCATGCTGACACGGTACTTAAAAGCAGATTAATCTGTAGTAAACATGCCCTTGCTCTTACACTTTAACAAGTGATTTGAGTTAGTATAGCTGTCTTTCATTGCAAGCCAAACAAATTCAAAGCACCTGTCCCTTGAACTTTCTTAAGTGGGGGGAACAGCTGGACACTCAGTTCCTCAGATGATTGATAAAGACTGCAGGAGGGAAAAAACCCAAACATCTATATCTTTTTTTACATCTTTTGAAATAATAATGTTGTGGGTGTCCATTTCTGAGTGCAGTCAAAGGCTATGAGGCAGCACGTGCACAAGATTATGCTGCCTGAAATAAATGTCTTAATTTTGTATTCATTTTTGCTACTGAATATTGAATTTTCGTTTTCTTTGTCTAGACTATATTTAAAAGTAATTATTAAAGTTAATAACATTGAAGACACAAGACTACAGTTTAAAAAATGTAGTAGCTTAATGAATATACTGTAGCAGAATATAAAAACCCAAACCATTAAAAAGTGATCTCTTCACTTATGCAGCAAAAGCAATTTAAAAGCATTCTTTGCTTACCACAGTTAAGGATACAAGTAAAAAGAGCATAACCATGACCTAGAAGAGAGGCTTCTTAAGGGTTTCTTTACTCATTATAGAAGCATGCTAGATTTTCCTCCCAAATAATGATATTTTCAAACTCCTGGGAAGGAACTAAGGAATCAGTCCTTTAGAAAAGAAACAAATGAACCACAAACCCCAAACAAAATGTATCTTGCTTCTATAGAAGAGGGAGATAAAGAGGCTAAAGGCACTGTAATAATAGATTATTCTACTACCACATCTTTTGGGAATGAAAAGAAAATCTGCCTTGAGGAAGTACTGATGGAAAGTTTTAAACCTCTGTGAATGTTAATTTACAGGTTAGGTTGATGGGAAAGAACCCCAAGGAAAGCTAGGTGTGAAGTAGATGGATTTGTTTGTAGTATTCTGTGCTGTTTTGAAACTAGAGCCCTGAATAACATAGTCTGAGGCTAGGTTAAAATAGATGGGACTAGAACCATTTGAAATTAGTCTAGAGAAGTAGTGTATCCTAACAAATTGTGTCAAGGAGATATAGAGACACCCAAAGCCAGGAACACTACTCTGACCTGCCAAGTGTCATACAGCTTGTTTATAAGCCCCCCTGAAGGCCACCTCTCACAGGAGGCAGAACTGTTTTCCCACAGTGGGAAGACAGGTTCTACTTCTGTCCTGGTGCTTAAGGAACATTTAAAAGCAGCTATAATCCTGCTCATGCAAACATGAATGACCTATGTACTGGATAACATTGAATATGGATCTCTGTTCCTATGCGTATCTTGGGACAATGTAATTTGCCTCACTGAAGAAGCTAGGAGAAAGAAGGTATATTTTCTCCCTAAATAATAGGGAAAATATTTTCCCATTTTTCCTTGGGAACTGCAGCATGCTCTCCTGTCTAGTAATCCAGTTTCCCTCTCACCACCTGTAAAATGCAAGTTACTTGGTCTTGCATCTCCCTTGGCTCCCATGAGCGTGACACTGTAAGTACTTGCAATAGAAATTTTAGGAAGTAATTTGACATTGGCAGTTTCTTACACTTTACAGGGAGGTCTTAAAATAGAACTGGATTTGGAAGAAAATCACAGATATCATGAGTAAGATTTTTCATGTGCTTCTGAGGAAACAAGAGTCCATACTATTTGGTGAGCAAGGAACAGCCTTCTGCAAAACCTGCTGTCACAGCTGGGGAAGTAGTGGAGAAATATATATAGGTCCTTTTTTCTTGGTGTGGGGCTGGCAGAGTAGGTGTGATGGCATCCCAGTGTAGGGGTATGATATGTGGATGTAGATATGAGTCCAGGACTGGTGGGGAGCTAGAAGTTACAATGGGGTGATCATGGTGCTGTCCTCCCTACTGTTGAGCACTGAGTAAAGCAGGGCTGGCATTGAGACTCCTTACCTAGTCTCTTGGGGCTGGGCTTGGTTTGGGCAGTAGCTGTTTGCCCATCTTCCTTGCACCTCCTACTTGCCTATGACAGGAGCAGGAGAGAAAACAGGGCAGCAGTTGCAGCTGAGAGGTACCAGCTGCTTGTATGGAGGGTGGATACACAATTCGAAGGGCAATTCAGAGCTGAGGTCCAGTCTCCTCAGCTGCCAGGCTCAGATTATCTTAAAATGTGTGAACACACCCCCCTGTCACCCAAACAGAAGCTTCTATTACAGAGCTTATGAAAGAGTCTGTGAAGAAGGCAGTAGGGATATAAATGAGAGGGCTACAATAGAAAATTACAAATGTGCAGAGTAGAAGAGTGCTCTTAACAAATTCATGGTCAGGAACAAATCAGTTCAGTTGTTTTCAGGGTATCTGACTAGAAGTCCTATTAAAGATGACAGATCAGGGTGTAATGACTATGTAAAACAAAGTAGTAAAACCATTAAATTTGAAGGACTTATCTTTTAATTAGGAATTGTTCAAGGAGGAAGGTGTGTCGCACAGGTTAATAAATTCATCACACAAGTGTGCTTAATAAATTCCAGGTAATTACAGGCCAGTCAGCCTTATCTCCACCCCTGGAAAGGTGATGGAACAGCTCATTCTGGAGATCATCTTTAAGTATGTGGAAGAAAAGAATGTTGTCAGGAGTACTCAGTATGGATTCATATAGGGAAATCATTCTTAACTAAACTGATAGCCTTCTATGATGGTGTGATTAGCTGGGTAGATGAACAAGATCAGTGCATGTTGTCTACTTCAACTTCAGACAGTCTTTTGACACTGTCTCCCATAACTTCCTTATAGGAACACTTAGAAATTGTGGGTTACATGAGTGGACTGCGAGGTGGACTGCGAACTGTCTGAATGAAAGAGCTGAGAGAGTTGTGATCAGTGATGCAGTCTAGTTGGAGGCCTGTTGCTAGTACTGAGCCCAGTCTTGTTCAACATATTCATTAGTGACCTGGATGAAGGGACAGAGGGTACCCTCAGCAAGTTTGCTGATGATACAAAACCGGGAAGAGTGGCTGACACACCAGAAGGCTGTGGTGCCATCCAGCAAGATCTAGACAGACCGGAGAGTTTGAGTGGAAGGGAATGTAATGAAGTTCAAGAGCAAGTGTAGAGTCCTGCACCTGGGGAAGAGTAACCCCATGCACTAGTACAAGTTAGGTGTTAACCTACCAGAAAGCAAGTCTGTGGAGGACTTTGGAGTCCTGGTGGCCAACAGGTTAACATGAGCCACCAGTGTGCTCTTTTGGACAAGAAGGCCAATGATATCTTGGGGTGCATTAAGAAGACTGTGACCAGTAGATCAAGGGAGGTTCTCCTCCCACTCTGCTTTGCCCTAGGGAGGCCACATCTGGAGTATTGTGTCCAGTTCTGAGCTCCCCAGTTCAAACAAGACAGAGAACTACTGGAGAGAGTCCAGCTGGATTATAGGACTGTAGCATTTCTCTTATGAGGAAAGTCTGCAAGACCTCAGGCTGTTTAGTCTGGAGAAGACTGACAGAAGATTTTATCAATGCTTATAGATATCTGAAGGGTGGGTGTTGAGAGAATGGGGCCAGATTCTTTGCAGTGCTTTCCAGTGATAGGTTAAGGGGCAACAGACACAAAATGGAACACCCGAAGTTCCACCTCAACATCAGGAAGAACTTTACTGTGATGGTGATGGAGCACTGGAACAGGCTGCCTAGAGAGGTTGTGGAGTCTCATCCTCTGAAAATTTCCAAAACCTGCCTGGATCCAGTCCTGGGCAACCTACTGTAAATGAACTTGCTTTGGCAGGGGGGTTGGACTGGATAATTCCCCAGATGTCCCTTCGGGCCCTGACCATTCTATGATTCTGTGGAATGTGTAAAGAAAAATCTCTACATTAGGAAAGACCAGCAAAATTGTTATTGCCTGGTACTTTACACAGTGATGGGACCTTATTTTATAAACTCAAAACTGCAAAAGCTTTTTGGCACATAGAAGGGATTTTTTTTTTTTTTTAATTCTAAGTCAAAATTGCTATCAAACAAACAATCCACGGGAACTACCAAATCCTAAGTTTATTAGGCCTCTGCATTTTAGGAGTAAAAATGCCTTAGGCTGTGGCTGTCCTGAGTAGCTAAGCTCCTAATGCCTGCTGAAACTGTCATGGGATTCACACACAGGGCTACGTGGTACAAATGCCCACAAATATCTCATTTAGGGATTATGATTAGAAAATGACTAATAAAACTGGTGCAGATTGATTTAGTTTTAACAACAGCCAGAGAGACAGCAGCTGTAAAGATGGTGTTATTTCTGCCCACTATAGTGCCTTCTCCAGTACCCCCTCATTTTGGAAAGAGAAAACCTCAATTCACCATCTCTCTAACATTCCTGAGGTTAATTCTCAGTGTTTCACTCCCCCGTTATGGCTGCTGAATGCATTCAGTATAAATGGAAAGTTAAAATCCCCCATGTACTACTTGAGTGAAATCCTGAAAATGGTACTGTATCAAATGAGGATTTTGACACACATTGATGGCCCTGGTTTGTGTGTCACGTGTATTATGTGACACCTGAAGCTTTTCTTATTCAAAATATTGAGGGTTGGGGTTTTTTTTTGTTTTCTAGACTTTTAGATATAGTGATAAGGCTCAAGAGGTCCCTCACTAGATGAAGCAAAAGTGGGCTGATTTATCTTATTCCCATTCAAGCTTTATTTTTTTATTTAATTTTATTCTGATAGCATCACCACTAAAAAAATAAATAAAAAAAAGGTGAGATATGGCAACAAAAGGCTATGGTCATTTTAAATACTGTTAGAAAATAGAAAGCTGCTCTCTCCTGACCAATGCACAGCAGTAGAATGTATAGGTTTTAACATTTAACATTTTTTTTTAGGCTGGAAGGGACTTTAGAGATCATCTAATCTAACCTACTCACCATGGGCAGGGACGCCTCTCAATTAGACTAGGTTGCTTAAGGCCTCATCCAACCTGGCCTTTAGAACCTCTAGGGAGGGGGCATCCACCACCCCTCTGGGCAGTCTATTCCAGAGTCTCACCACCCTCATACTGAATAATGTTTCCTAAGATCCAATCTAAACCTATTTTCCCCCAGTTTATAACCATTTCCCCGTTACCTATTGCTGGACACTGTTGTGAAGAGCCCCTCTCCAGCCTTCCTGTAGGTTCCCTTCAGCTATTATAAGACAGTTATAAGGTCCCCCTGGAGTCTTCTCAGGCTGAACAATCCCAGCTCCCTCAGCCTATCCTTGTAACAGAGGTGCTTCAGCCCCTGGATCATCTTTGTGGCCCTCCTCTGGACTTGTTCCAACAGAACTATGTCCCTCTTATGATGGGGACGCCAGAACTGGATGGAGTATTTGAGGTGGGGTCTCACAAGAGCAGAGTAAAGGGGGAGAATCACCTCTGTTGATCTGCTGGCCAGCAAGTATGTCAGCTGAAGAAGGAGATTCTATTTCTTACTGTACCCATTATGGGCTTGAATGAGTCTTGTAACAGCACTCTGCTGTCTGTTAAAGGCAGAGCCAGACGCTTGTATGTGAACTCCAGTCAGGAAAAATGAGATAGATAGTTCACATCCCTCTAGTTTTTTTGCAGTTCAAGACTGAAAAAATGCTACATGCAAGTACAAAGAGAAAGTGCAACATCTAATTTGTTGAGCAAGGTAATCATTAGTATTAAGAAATTATCAATATAAACTTTCAAGGCCTGACAATGTACATGTTGAAGTTAAACAACTAGTGATACTGTGGATGGTTTTAATCCTGCTTTTACCTTTCTTTTTTTTTAATGTTATATCTTACAAAACTGAGTAGTCATGTTGTTAAGGAGAGTCTGGACCCACTACAGGTTGGCGGGGAAAGAGATCAGACCACTTGCAAAAGCTGTGCCAAATCTGTGAAGGCAGAAGCATCTAACAAATCATAAAACATAGGTTAACACTTTGACAAACGAGCATGAACGGGCACTTTTGAGAACATTAGCTGATTTAAGCAGTGGAAATCCAACTTGCCCCACCAAGGCAAGAAAGCTGTAGGAGGGAGCAGGAGCCTGCTATGCTGCACTGTGTCATTTTCAAAATCCCTGGTAGCTGAACATTGCTTTATACTGTTGATTTTGAGCATCAGCTAATGGTCTTTCAGAATAGTTTTAGAATGTAATTGACTAAGCAATCTGTAGAGTATCCTTAATGGTACTGGGTAATCCTGGCCATCTAGTAACTGCTTGCTCTATAACCTGGTTTTTCTAGCCTTGGTAAGCATATGAATGCTCAGCTTCTTACTGATCACCACAAATAACTACATCATCAAGTAGATACCCTTTAATGTTTTAAATACAAAACTGGTTTCTTTTTTTCTTAATTTCATACAAGGTCTACCCCCTTGCACAGATCAGTTGTATATGAACAGTCCAGAATATCAGTTCGGATGTTTAGAAGTGAAGTTCAGACTCTGTTTAGAAGAAAGCAGTATGTCTTTCCTCAGTCTTTCAGTGCCAATATTTTTATTGTCATTCAAAGTCCAGCAACGTGTGCTTTTAATTTAGCTGATAAATCTGCTACAGCCTGTGAAATAAGAAATGACTCGACCTATTCAAGGCTTTGAAAAATGAAACATTTCATTTGGGGACCATTAGGTTTCAATGCCACTGATTCACTTACTGGATTTGGGACTTAACAGATTTGATTTATTGGGACTGAACTATGAAATATTGTTTTTTACGATGACCTGAATAGATGCTGTTGCATGGCATGATTCACCTAGTACTGGCAACAGCTAAGCAAAGCTGATGCTGTCTCATATGCGGTGCTTGGAATAGATGTACATGGTGCCTGTTTCTGACTGTTGGCTAGACAAAAGAAGACAGTAGTTGGTTGACAGCACTGAGAAATTGTTTGACAGATAAAGGATTGTAAGGACTTGGTCTCTGTAGAGCAAGAGGGCTTGTAGGTTATCCCTGCTATCAAATTACTGCAGACTTTAAAAAAAGCTTGCTACAGCAAATCATTTAGCCTTTCCACACAACAGAGATGGGTGAAGGAGTTGGAGGAGATTTATTTGCATTAAATCTAATCCTGTTAAGAGGTATTCAGATTGCTAAATTCTCAAGATCTCTGTATAGGGCAAACAATTGAAAAAGGTCTCATACTATTCCTGCTTTTGGAAGCATTACATTTTCAGTGAGGTAGGCTCTACTGCTTTTTCCTAAATCACAGAATAAAATAATGGACAGATCGGTGCCCAGTGTTCTTTTCTGTATTCCACTTGGGTACATAAATTGAGATTTGCTTGAATGACCTTGTTAATTTTATTTTTAAAACAAACAAACAAAAATCAGATCCCAAAGCACACATTTTGACATGAATAATTACATGTTTTGGGTTAAACTGAAATTTACAGCTTTCCATGACCTTTCTTTGGGACTGTAAAGGGAAAGTTAGCTCAAGGCCATTAGTGTTAGAAGACCTGTATAGGAATTACTATAGGATGATGTGCAGATGTACTAGTGTTTATTTCAGCTGTTGCTGTGCTCAGGTGTGAGCCTGGCAGTCCTGGGCTCCTTAGTAAGCCTGCCAATGTAGGAGAAGCAACAATCTGGAAAAAGAGGGGGAGGGATAAGCAGGGTGTAATACCAGCATCTTGGGAAGGCAGACAGTAGCCCTTGCTGGTATTCCAGTTGACCAATACCCTTAAGGTGAGGTGGGAACCTTCCCAGTCTCATTAGAATACTTTATACACTGAAAAAAAAAAAATCCCAACAAAAACCCCACAAAAGAAAATGTCCTTTGTCATTAAGGCTGGTTTTGTGGTGCATAAATACGTTTATACTACTGTTGCAACTGGGTTTGAGAGTCTGAATGCCTCAGTTTGGCTGCTGGAGAACTAGAAACATGTCAGCTCAGGGTCATCCCATCCTGATTTTAATGCACATGGGTGTGCTTTTAATTGTGTTGTCAAGCATAGTAGTCACAAGTCCCTCTCACAGCCACATCCAACAGGAAAAACTGTTATGACCTCTCCTGAGTATGGAGGTAATGTTGGTAATGTAGCTCTGCCCTTGAAAAGACATGCTGCAGTCTGCTCTCAGAAGATGATCTCAGAAAGACATACAGAACCTTGCTACTGACAAGCTGGAACCAGCTTTCTGCATCATAACTGTCTTCTCACGAACAGGTTAAAAAAAACCCCCCAAAACAACAAATGACACTGCTAGCTCATGTCTGCAGAAAAGGTTAGAGAAAAACTAAACAATCCCTGCTTAACCAGCTCTGAGGGTACCATAGAGATCTAGAGACAAAGGCACAGTTCAGGTTATAGAAGAGACAGGTCAGTGTCTGGAAGATAAAGCAGCTTTGTTTGCTTCAAAATTTGTAGCATAGCTCAACTCTTGAAAACTTTTCTGCAGCCAAGGATGGCTCACAATGCTGACAAATCTCTTTTAGGACTGAGGAATTAACTGCACAATCATAGTTGTTTTCAGACATGGAAACTCTTCTACAGGAGCCAAATGGATACTTGATAAAAATGTGGGGATTTCTGAAAATGAATGCCAACCTCAGTTTGAAGAGCACCTTTGGTCTTAATGTTGCCAGTGCTAACTGAAAGAAACTAAAATTGTGAAAATGCTGATCTGAAAATGCTGATGCTTCTAAGAAGATCAGCTAGACAGATGTTCTGATCCTCACTGTATGGCAAGAGATTGCAGCATATGAAAATGCATCATCAGACAACAAGCTCAAATGCCAAACCTGCTTTTCTTCCGTCAGGAGGCATCAGTTCCAAATTATTAACAGAATGTTCCAGGAAACTGTGAAATGTGAAACTACCTGCATGCACCCACTCTTTGAGCTCTGACACATGATCAGTCTGATTACAATGAGAAAAAAAAATATTTATGCCATTTCCTCATAACATGGATGATATATGGAGCTTGTTGTTGGACTAATCACTGCCTTTTGAAATGTAGGATATCCATCATCTTCCCTCCATATGCCTGCAGACAGCCATCTGTCAGGGAGGCTGATGTCAGCAATTTCAAGAAAGATGGTGTGTAATCACCACCTTCCAAATGTAGCTGCAGTTTTAAATTATACAGCTCAGCTTTGAGGGTGGCATTACTAAGGAACTGGGCAAAATATCTTGCTCTATCTGATTCTGCAGTTATGCCCTAAACACTGACACTGATTTAACACCAATAAAGAAGATGTCAAATACACTTTTTGTAAACTTGCCTTCACGTTATACTTAATAACATACTTTTCACTGCTCCATTGAAAGCCCACGAGGAGAAATATTGAAAGACTTTGTGTACTGTGACTTCATAAGTCTGCAGAAGGATGTGACTAAAGAGAGTCAAATGATTTTTTAAAAAAAAAATCACATTTTCTTATGTTTCTAACATTATGGCATAAACCCCCCCCCCTTGCCATGTTTCTAGTGGCAATTCTGTTATACTGTCCTCAGTGCAGAATTACTCAGGTATTCTTCTGTGCATCTAGGAGATGTTGCCATTAATGCAGCTGAGCAGAAATCCTTCTCAGACTTGATCGTCCTTGTGCAGCTAAGGAAGCTGAAAGAAGAAGTCTAGAAGTAAAATAGTTGTTTCCAGTGGTTTAATTTTCTTTCTCAGTTTAGCCAAACTTCTGGTAAAGGACAAGGCTCTCAGTTTTCAGATGCTTATACTGCACCCATGTTTAAGATGAAAGTCACATTTTATATGACAGTCATATGGCATCTTGGTTACCTGCATGCAGAAACTAGAAGGCTCAGATCAGACTATATTACGCTGTCTAAACATTTATTTTGCTGGCAGAGAAGTCTTTATAGCTATAAGGATTCCCTGACATCCTCTCTTAAAGCATGCCAAATCTCTACCAGTAACTGGAAAAAGACTTTAGATACAGATATATTAGCAGGCAGATCTATAGGAGACCACTGTACACTTGGAGACAAATCACTTGGAGAAGGGAGAGGCAAGAAGGAAGAGAAGGTAGGTCAAAAAAGCTCAGAAAGCCTTGTGTAGCCATTAGAAATTTTTGTACTTGTGTAACTTTTCTTGAGCCAGAACAGCTGAAGATATCCCAGATGTAAAGCTGAACTCAGTCAGTTTTCCTTCTTCACTACAGGTGTGCATGCACACACTATGTAGAGCCCTTATTCTCCTGTTGGGACTGAGGAACTGCCCCCCGACCCCACCACCCCGCAGGATCCAGGCAGCAGCAGCACTCAGCAGAGCTGAGGAGCTGTGAATCCACTACAACCTGGCACAGCTGCAGCTGGTCAAGCACCAAAGCCATGGGAGTTTGCAGTGTTCAGTGCAGTGGCAGTCTGTTTCTGTCCTTACTGTATGGCAACCTGCTGTCCAACCTCTGGAGTCAGTTATAAACGATGGGGAAGAGGAGGGAGAGCATATGGAGATGTTGGTCTTGCTGCTTTATTGGCCAAAGCAGCTGCCCAGATATCAGAAGCAAGCCTTGCTCTTTTTTTGAGACCAATTTGTTTTCACATGGTGGAGTGTGCAGCCAGCAGAAGTCATTATTTAGATTCCTCTGAATAAACAGCTTTTCAATGAGGTGACCACCATATTCAAATAGGGAGTATCTGGCCTGTTTCCTCCAATCTATAATGCTGTACAATCAGACTGAGAGAGAAATTAATAACAAGGCAGGTATTGAGGTCAAATATGTTATAGTCTGTTGGTGGCTCTTTCAAAAGTGAGATGTTCTCAAGTTGCTTTTATAGTAAACCTTGAAATGCCAGGAACAGTTGGGGATTAATTGTAATTTTAAGCAGATAACACCATTAGGTATGCTAGAGTAATTTTAATTAAAGGCATGTGAGAAGTTCATAGAATGATGGAAGAACCCAAAATATCATCTGGTCCAACCTTTCATGGGAAAGGGAGCCTAGATGAGATGATCTAGCATCCTGTGCCATCACATCTTGAAAACCTTCAGTGATGAAGACTCGATCACATCCCTGGGGAGGTTGTTCTGACTGTAAAAATATTCTCTATCAAGATGAAACCTCTCCTGAGGTTGGGGGTAGATATATGAACAGTAATAAGGAAGACTGTATATAGCTGTCATATTCAATATTCTTAAGTTTGGTGTCTTTTTTTATCCTGTGGTTGCTGAGCTCTTCACAGTGACACATGAGCAAGGTCAGACCACTTGTACCTCAAAAACCATCTGTACACTTGAAATTGCTTCTTTCTCTGTGCATCTCCATGAACTTCCTCGCACTGGTAATCGGCTGATATATTATCAAATTGCCCATCTTTGTTAGGTCTTTCAGAAGTTTATTGCAATTCTCTGCTGACTGGCTTTTATCACCTCTCTGCTTGGTCCCTCTTTCCAGGGTGTGAACAAAAAAGCCATTCAGGTTTATGAGGTACAATCTGCTCTTTGCAGACCCATGCTGTTGCTGTTTATTTAGCAGTTGTCTGCCTTGTGCTTCCAGATTAATTCCCTTATCATTTGGCTGTTTTTAACAGTACTGATGTCAAACTTAGTGAAAATGTTCTAGACTTTCCTCAGCTTTATTACATATTGATACTACATTTGCACTCTTGTCTGTTTCTAATTAATTTTAAATAAGTATGTGCTAAAGGCATCTTTTTCTTTTTTTTTTTCTCTCTGACAGTTCTAAAAAAACTAGCAGAGGTGTGACCTTGATGCCTTGGGCTTTGTGAGAAATCACTGCATGAGCTTGGGTAGACAAAAGCCATACAGGTCTGAGGGGAAGCATTTGCTTTCAGGCAATGCTGGCTCCTCAGCACACAACAGCTAACATCCTTGGATGCAGTCCTTGGTCCATTTATTTTACAAGCATAGACATAAACTTTCCTCACCTCAGAACATAATGGCCACATCCAAACTGAAATCTGGATGCTAGCAAGAAGCCTAAGTACTTTTCCCCTGCTGCCTCAGTCCAGCATATGCCATGTTCCTGAAATGCCACGTTTTCTATATTTATTTTTTATTAAAATGGAGTCTCCCAAATAGGCTAATTACCTGTATATTACTTATATGAGTTACACTCTGCAACCTAGAGCCTTAGTTTGGATTTTGTGTTGTATATTCTCCAGCTTGCAGTTATGTTGACAGAAGTCAGTAACTTGTATTCATAATGGTAAAGATGTGGGAGAAACTAGCAAACATTTTACAGGAAACAAATTCACTACCAGCTGGCAAATGATGGAAGGAAGTTCTATCTTAAAATGCAGCCTCTCATATTTACTTTTACATATTAGCAATCTTCTGAAAGTGTATCCTCAAACATCAAGCTCAACATAAGATGAAAATCACAGTTATTATCAGTGACAAGTAAAGCAGATTACTTGTCTCAAGAACTTTAAATTCCTCATCTGTTTTGTTTAAAAAAAAATTCCTCAGACACTACTTAGCATTGGTATTTCCCTCCTTTATAATTAGTGCATTGAACCAATATTGTTCTTTACAATGGTGATTGTCTTTTATCTGAGAATTGAGCTGTCAGAATAAACCTCTTCTTAATTCCAAAATGACATTTTCCTTCCTTCTAATTGCCACCTCGAAAAATTAAGTCTTTTCTTTTGCTTCACCTTAATTTTATATTTATAACTTCATCACCTCCTTACCCCTAGGTGGAAGGAAGAATGCTACAGGAAATAATTTTTTCTTTCTCATTCATCTTCTGCATTTATTTATGCCTCAGCATTATTCCCCTTCTGTGTCACAATGCTCCTTTAGTCCAGCTACTTTTTATCAAAATATAGCAATGTCTCCTCATAGAAAACTGCATTAGGCTGAAGAGTTTGTGCTGCTTTATGATAACTCAGATAAATATCTGAAAGAATTAATAATTATATCCAACCCACAGTACTCTTTATCTGTCATCTTCAGGCACAGTTAAACTGTCTCAGATAAAGATATTGCCCATGGATTAGAATTAGGGCTGTATTTTGTAAGTCTTCATTGAATTTCATCTTTTGATACCTGGAAAAAAATTGTTTTATCAGTTGCATTTCCCTTTATGGGACATTAATATATTTGTGAAATAAATGTGTTTCCTCACAGATGTGACTGATGGTGACAGCAAGAACCAAGTTCACTTGATCTGAGTCTTTATCACCTCTGGATTCAATACATGACTGCTGTTACCCTTGAGTCTTTCTGGCCTAGAGGAAAAAGGCAAATCAGCATTTGTATTGATACTGTTCTTAAAAGCCAGAAGATAATACTTAGAGAATAGACAGAGATTCACTGGTGAAAATGAAGAAATAAGCCTCTAATTTTCTTAGTGGCACTGGATTTACCAGTGCAGAGGAATATTAATAAAGTATTGAAAACCTGTTGTAGAATTCCTCATATTTTTTAATTTTTGGCCAGAGGCTAAATACAGTTTCTTTATAGCCTATTTAAGTCATATAGTACTAGTGTCAGATTTGTACAATCCATTCACACATATTTACAGGCCTTTTTGACCCAGATGATAGAAAAGCTACAGTGAACTTCAGCAGTATTGGAGATATGTCTTCATAGATGTATAGTGAACAAGCTGTCTTCGAGATAAGTATCTGTTAGGTGAGGGTATTTTGTTTAGAGTGCCTTGCTTTTAAACACGTTAAACCTAAAAAATAAATATGAAAACCAGAAGAAATAACAAGCCACAGTGAACTGAAATTCTGAGTCATTTTATTAGTTGCTTTAAATTTTAAATAATTATCCTTTGTTTCACTATACTCTATGGGATATCCAAAGGGCTGTTCTGAAGACCATCTATACAGCACAACTAGCACTTTTGTAATATTTTCACAAGGGTACTATTCCAGATGCTGTATCTTCTGAACAAACTCAATTTGTTTCACCTTGGTGTTAAAGTGAGTGGGCTGGAAGCTGCACTGAAGAAGAAAATGTCAGCTACAAAGTGCACGTCCCCTGTTCCTCTCCCAAATGCACACCTGATTTGATCTATTGCTTACAATATTCCAGGTCTTGAAATTAAGGCTAAGGCAGGCAGGCAGCTAGACATTTTCAGATGATTGCTATAGACACTCTACTTCAACTCTATGATAACAAAACTATAATTTTTCTTTGGCTGTTGTTCAAGTCTTTCCAGTATGCCTTCTATTTCCTTTGCCACCTACCAGTTTGAGAGGCCATCTGTCTTCCCAGTGAATGTTAAAGATTTGATGCATGAAAAGCACCATCTCCTTTTAAAATAACTTTTCCTACTGTTTTGTATTCATGTAATTTTACAGTGATCAAACTCTATTTCTTGTTGCTTTTCCTTAGTAAAGGCAAGTTTTCTTAGCTATTGAGAGTGTTGCTGTTACATAAATGTTGTTTGGGGTTTTTCCTTCTAGTGCAGTTCTCTGATAAGGCATCGGTTGGAAAAATTTGGTGTTCTTTCATGAAGATTTTCTGTTGTTTGAAAGTGACATATGTGTAGGATGAAAATTATGTATTTCTTCAAGAGGATGTGCTATTTTTTGCTATTTGAGAGCTTTACAGTCTGTTCATGTTCCATAAAAGATGAATGTAAAAGGCTTTTTTTTTTCCTTGAAGTTCTTGGAGAAAGTCTACATTATTCCCTCTGATATTATAGAAATAAATTATGTTCCAGAAAGGTATTAAAAAGTAACATGGAACAGATTCTGTTGTGCAAGAGAAATAATAGATATATCCCAGCTGGGTTCCTGGACTCTCTTAATTTTCATTTACTTTCATCCAATCAATCCTTCTTTGCAGTTCTGCCTGGTAGCTGATATAGTACATCAGGGAAATTACAGACAATTTCTAAAACCTATTTCAAGGAAAATTTTGAATGAAACTAGAGACTCAGCACAGAAGTGACAGAAAGAAGGGCTGTACTGCAAATCACTTTAAAAGTTTCCTTCCTTAATTACTGAAATGTTAGGGATACTGCTTAAATAATAACACTGAAAGACTGTGAGTTAGGAAAGAATTTTTGTCAAGCTTTTAATATAACCAAAACCTTAAAAATTCCCAAATTAATAAAAAATTGATGAAATGCTTTATAAGGCTCTTGTATTGTATCTTGTGCCCAAAGGTACAATTTACTCATATAGATG
Source organism: Megaceryle maxima (assembly GCA_024605025.1). Lineage (NCBI taxonomy): Eukaryota > Metazoa > Chordata > Aves > Coraciiformes > Cerylidae > Megaceryle > Megaceryle maxima. Next base: position 119,707 of record JANHGN010017582.1, on the reverse strand, counting down.
TTGGTGGTAACTTCATTTTCCCTTCATATATCTATAGAAAGGCACATTCTAAGAGGTTAGCTAATCCATATAAAGGTATGTGTTGCTAATCTCTATGCTAGCTGTACTGTCATTAATTAAAAGAAATCCATATCAAAATATGGTATCAAGTCATATCAAATGCTTCATTTCTAGCAAAATAGATGATGCTGCTTATGAAAGAGATGCAAGATACAGGTAATCAGGGTATAAGATCACCCTTCTGAGTTTTTCCTATAGTTCACACTTTCCCCAGTAAAGTAAAGCAATGATTTGGAATAAGGTTTTTCCAGTGTCAGTTAATCAGTTTCAAAAGTGCAACTGTACAGATTTTTTATTGTTACTATTCCTTATAGAAGTAGGTATTAATTTAGTATCCTAAATTGCATGATTTGGCCTATCATGGGATACAGACAACGCATGAATAGTTAACCCCTAACTTAATGCGAGAAAAACTGTTAATAATACTGTCCTTTGCCTCTGATTTCCAGCTCAGATTGATATTCATGAAATGGGGAAAAAAATATGCATCGAGTGAAATGAACCAAATTGGTGGTCAGTGTTTTTTTAATATATTCTCATATATTGCAACTCAATGCATACCCTTGTACTTTGAACAAGATTGAATGAGATTATTTTATCTCTAATGAGTTGCCATATTTTTTTTTCCATAGAAATATAATATGAAAGTGATACTATAGAGTAGAAGGACAAGTTAGAATTTGTTTTGGTTTGTTTTTTTTCATGGGTGTGGACTGGTCACTGATTTAAAATTTCCTACAATTTAAAATTTCAATTATTTTTGTTTGGAATATTTTTCTATAAAGGTCAAGGGACGTGTCTGAAAAAAAAAGGTGAGATCATCCCTCTCACTGTATTATTAACATTATGTAACATTATACAATGTTAAACAGTTGAATGAGATTTAGATTTTGAGAATAGGCACTTCTGTATTTCTAGCTATTCTGGTGCAAACTGTAGAAAACATGTGGCTAAGCTGATAAATGTCATTGACTTTTTCTCAACTTAAGTTTCATTTAAAATGAAACTGTACTTTGAAATAAAAACATGGTTTTGCAGAATCGCCTTAGTTAGATATTTACCTTTTCTAATAAGGAAGAAAGAAGATATTTTGTTGGTCAAATGGCAGAGATTTCCCCGCTGATGCTGTGAAGATGTAAATCACCAGTTGCAGGCAGATGCCCTATGTTTGCAGGCTGTGCACATGGTAGGTCTTTTGGATTTCAGCTCATTAACCAGGCCAAAGCATCACTTGGCTGCTTTGCTCCAGGCCTTCTTCTCTGGTGGATGGTAATAACTGCTAGACTAATAAGACTGAGAGATGAAGCCAAAGCCTGACTTCAAGCAAGTATGCAAACAATTGCTTTGAAATGAGCTATATTATTTCTATTGGTTTATAGGCAAAAATATTTCAGATTATGGAGAAATGGATAGATAACAGGCTTACTGCTTATCTGCTCTTTGTCCCTTTAAGTACTTCTTAAGTATTGGTGATGATACTTCTAAAAGCAGTTCCTCCAGGTCTTTAAAGGATACTGAACCTCCTTATGGCTGTTACAACCACCCATAAAATGTTTATCTCTTTTGGATGCCTTCTGCACAGTATGTAACTAGAATTTGTCAAGCTGAATGAGTCTTTTGGAGTACAAAAAATGCTTTTGACAGTACAGGTTTGCCTGAAACAACCCTAAATTCTAGAGAAATTACATTTTACCTGGCTAAATAACCCAGGGGCTGATTAACGAGGATGCTGACTTGGTCTTGCCAAAGGAAGGCATCCTCTGTCAGAGAGACAATCAGAAGCAGTATCTGATTCAGCCAATTTTAATCTAAGGCACAGCCATTTTTTTCAGAGTGGATTAATTACACTAATAAGTAAATGTACAGAAGTTCTTGCTTTATTCCACAGGTTTTGAGCTGTATATTTCCATCTATTTATCTCCTCTGACTCTACAGTGTCAAAGTCATGCCCTAGGTGTTCCTGTGCTGGTAGGGGGCTTGGACTCTGAAATCCACAGGTCCCTTCCAACCCCTACCATTCTATGATTCTACAGCTGAAATCATTGAAATATCCTATAGCTAAGAAAATATACACTGGCTAGGATCATGTTATTTTATTTTTAAGATTCTGGGTTTTTTTAAGATTCTGTTAAGACTTGTGCAGTGCATACCCTGAATATCTGTGAGATGTGTATCTTAATCCAGAGGATAGAAACTGAGGACAGAAAGTATGATTTTGCAGTCAGTATTTAGATTCTCTTCAGGAGCTGAAATGACTTTTTTGGTTATTTTTTAAATCACTCTTATGCCTAATGGGTGAAGTGAACAAAATCAAAGTGCTTTCCATGGAGAGCTACAGCACCTTCCTCAAATCTCAAGGAACAGCAGGCTGTGGTGCTTCTTCTCAACACCATCTGTTCTTTGGGTTTGAAATGATTTATGGTAATTGAAATGTTCACATTTTCCTGTTGACAGTTCAACTTCAGCAATATGTTCTCAGGCAACAATGAAAGTCTAACTACATATATACTGCCACTATAGTTTACTCTCCTGAAAATGTTATGCCATATATTGAATATAGAAACCTATATCAATAAAATGTTATTCACCTCATTATATAAAATTTATCAAAAAGAAGCTACTAGTCCTCCTTCCTTCGACTTCACCAGTCACTTTGGATAGAAATTCATAGTATTCACTTGAAGTGGTTTTAAGAACTCTGAAAACTTCATGGCCTTCATGGGAATGGGATCAATCCAACACTGAGTACTTGTTAATCTCTTTGCTCCATCCTATCCTTGAAATTAATTTCTATTAAAAAAAAAAAAAAAAAAAAAAAAAAAAAGATTGCCACACACCAGTGCTGATCTGTGCCATGTTGTGAAAACCTTTTCTGTTTCCTGTTTGAGGATACTTTTGCATTCAGAAATGCTATCTTCACACTTGTCTGTTATTTTCCTAGCTCAGGTTTGAAGTATGCAATTTCATTTCCATATATTCTGTGCTACTGCCATATAGGCAGGTCTCTTCTGAAGACAGGTAAATAGCAATAGGTCTAGGTGTGAGAGAGTGAGTTAGTTGAGGGCTATGTTCTGCAACCTTCTGTCTTGACTCTCTGCCTGTCAGGTAAGAAGAGCTGGAACTGGCCAGAGGATGGCAATTTCATTTTGCATCCAATTCTGAAGTTCCAAATTTCACACTTGTTTTGTGACAGAACAGAAGACTTGTGATTATTGTCACAAAGCTCAACATGCCTGTCCTTTGAAAATAAAACTGGAACTTCTTGGGTTTTGAGCCTCAAATCAACTTCCAGAAGAATTTGCTCCACCTTCAGCCTGATGGCCAAAGTGTGGAACATCTGCCTTTGAATCCGTACTGTTGCATTCAGAACAGTTTTCCATTTCAATTCTGTTTGATTGAGGCAGTACTTAAATCTGAGAGTAAGCTTCCTACACTGCTGGCAGATTCCCAGTCACTTGGCTAAAGCTTTCAGAGGTTAGTTTTCCAGTGAACCCTGAGTTTCCAGAGATTTCTGTCAAAACCCCTACATCTACTTGAAATGAAAATGTCACAGTTTAACAAAGCTCAGAACAAAACACATTATTTGAAAGGGGGAGATGGAAGAATTCGAATTCAATGTCAGCAATGGGAGGAAATCAGAGCTTAGAAATAGGCAATGAGGCTTTCATGCTTTCTTCCCAGAGGAAGCTCCTGAATGTGAACTGCCTGAATAGGAGCAAGAGCTGTGCTGAACTGTCTGAAAGTATGCCAACACTTCCAGCAGCCCTTTACCAAGCCTGTATTTCAGTCTTCATATACACATGTTGCTGCACAATCCTACTTTTTTAAAAAGAAATTGCATTCATCAATTTTAAAAACAACAATAAATGCAGGTCAACACTGCTTCTCTTCTGGAAAAAAACAAAAAACAAAAAACAACCAACCAAATCACAAAACCACCAACACACAACCCAAAAATTTAACATTATTGGCCAGCATGCCTAATATACCAGGGTAAAATATGGTCCACAAAATGATAGAGAGTAGAACTGATTTTGCATCCTACCCTTTCTGTCTGTGTAGTCAAATAGCCTGCAGTACACACCAAAAGCATTTAAGAGCATTTCTGTCTGAAGACTGAAGCATGTACTGAAATTAAATAACAGACCAAGAATGTGTATAAACAGTTAAGTTTTCTTAATTTCTGAAGATAAGGTATGGGAACTGGAGGAGAATCTGTTTCTTTACTGTCTTTACATCTATTCTTTCAATTCTCTAAATAACTTTTTAAGCAACTCTATTGGTCCTGTTGGTTTATTTGGACTTTCATTTTGCCTTTAATAAATAATTAGATTTTTTTTCCTTAATATGTTTACCCTGTCCACAAGACCTGAGGGTCTGAAGAATCAGTAAATTCTGAGAAAATATGTGAGAGTAGGACTTCAAAGTAGTGTGAATTATGCTGCTTTTTCACAACTTTAGCTATTTCAGTTTCCTGCAAAGTTACTAAAAAATCATATGAAATATACTACATGGGAAAACTCAGAGGCTTTCTATCCACTCTTTCAGAGTAGCTGCATTTGGAACCTTAAAAACCGAAACAATAAAAATTTGAGTTTTAATATTCCTTCTAGTATTGTTCCTCCTAGGATTACGCCTTTTCTAAATGTGATGATTTTGGAATTCCTGAATTTTTTTGAAAAATACTTTATTCTGCCCTACTTATTGTGCCTCTAACACCTGCTAAGCTATGTTGAACTGTTAAACTAAGAATATTTTCTTTATTAAAGGATGTCACATGGAAATCTAAAATTATCCCTTAAAATATTTTTTACTGGACTGAATAAAATGAATAATGAGAGATAATAATATTTAACATCGGCCACTACTTCTAAAGATACTGAACAAGAGCGGGTAACTTTTCATTGTAATTAATTTACATAATAACAAAAATATTTTTAGAATATTACTGCACCTCTACTGATGTCATAGATTCAGTATTTCTTGGGGAACCATGTATCACATGCTTGGACTCAGGAATCCAAGAGTATTTATTATTTATTTAGTTGCAGTCCTATCATAGTAGTGGTTCACTGAATGCTGCCTCTTTACTCATTTAAAAGTCTAACTGTTGTTTTAAAGCGTTGATATTAATTTTTATTTCACATAGCCAGATAAATTTTGCCCCTCCCTCAAAATATCATTAGTGTTATTCCTTTAGGAAATTACTTATGGCTTTAGAAAAATAGAGATTTTAGAGCTTTTTGCACACACTTCACAATCTGATGTTTCCAGTAATTTACATAATAAGCCCACGATATATAAAGCAAATATATGCTAGTCTTATCTGCAGGGAGAACATAGTATAATTAATTTTTGCTCTTTTTTTTTCCTTGACAACCTAAGCCTTGGTTGCTTAGTATAAATTCTAATTATTAGAGAAAGATGACAGATTCAGAATGGAGAACATGGAGAAGAGGCCAAAAGCAAAAGGCTATTCCCAGGATAAAGAATCCTCCAAAATGTTAATAAGCTCTATTTCAAAAGGGTATTATTGTTTCTTTGTTCAGCTTTATTTAAAAGCACACACATCTGAAGCCATGGTTCCATCTGCCCAGGCTAAAAACTCTGTCCAAAATAAACACTGCTCGAGAACCTACAGAGAATAAAAAGCCCTGTTCAGTTAGACAGCTTTCAGAAATAGCACTGGACTGAATAATTGCAAAAGTCTCCAGAAATCTAAAGCTTAGATGGAAAGCCTTGTTTGTACCGAAGTTATTCTGAATCAACTAGACAGAAGAGAACTGAATTGTCAGCCTTCATGAGATCCCAGAAGAAAAGAAAACCATCTGATTTGTCTGATTATTTGATGGACAGGGTGGGTCATTCTGGGAAGTATAAGCAGAATCTGTGCTAGTTCTTGATGTATCATCAACAATGCTTCTTAAAAATTGTAAGGGAAACAGGAAAAAGGGAATTGACAGGACAGAAGGGGAAGCAGGAGGGAAAAAACTTCAACCCAAAACCAAAAGGAAAGTCAGGAAAGGGTAACTCTCAAGTGAATACAGAATGAGTTGAAAGAGCACTTCTAACCCTTGCCTAAAGGAAAGTTCCTTTAAGTTTGGTTGCAGAACAAAAATGAGAGCCAGATACTTCAATGTTTGTCACAGCGGCAAGCTCACAGCAGTAACAGAACCATAGTCTGTTTTATGTGTTCATTATATAGGTAAAGAAGACCAATACTTATCACCACAAATCTCTACAAATCTTTACCAAAAGAAAAAGGAATAACTCTATAAATGTAAATATTTTGAGAGATGACTTAATGAAAAATATTTTTCCACATTTGTGTGCCAGGAAGTTTGGATGGTTGTCCTTAAAAACACAGGACAAATTCATCACCCTCTTTGGAAGGTATGTGTTCCTCAAACTGCCATCTGAGGGTTTTTTATTTTTATTTTTGGGGTATTTAACAGGAAAAATGTAACTGGCAAGAATAGGGAAGTGTGTGCAGGTTTACATGTATGTCACTTCAATTTTAGGTAAGCCGCTTAAAAAGACTTTGTGTATCCTTGGAAAGGGACAGAGACATTTAGACAAAGTGAATCAAACATGAACTAGACATGAGGTACCCTGAAGTATAATTGACACAGACAGATGTATGGATAGGTTATAAACAACTTGCTTGTAAACAGTTCTGCTTTGTGTTTGGAAGAGTCTGATGGGTAGGGATGGAAGTTTTCACTGCCTGAAGCAGCAGTCTGGAAAAGCTTCAAGAAGCTGATGTTAGTCTAGAGGTATAAAATTCAAAAAGGCAGATAAAAAATTAGCAACTTTATCAAAATAATGAGACCTGTTGACAATGAGAAACAGTTTCTGCAGTACATACTCTGTAATGTATTTGTTACATTGAGAAGTTATACTTTCTTTCATGTTGTTAGCAGTCATAGGATTGACCAAAATGTTTACAAGGGCACAATTCCTTTAAGACAAAAAAAAAAAAGGAAAAGAAAACTACCAATTATATGATGATTAATGCTTTCAAAACTAAATTTCCTCCCTGATCAAGGTTTGCATATCTCTCTTAAAGAAAGAGGGAACAGGGATGGGTATCCTGGGAAGAGTACAGAGATGCTGCCTGATTACGTAGGCATGAGGTCAGGAAGGCCAAGGCACAGTTTGAACTGAACTTGGCAAGGGACCCAAAAAATAACAAGAAGGGCTTCTACAGGTACATCAATTTAAAAAGGAAGGTAAAAGAAAACATACCTCCCCCTGAAGAACAAGAACAGGGAGCTAATGACAATAGATGAAGAGAAGGCTGAGGTTCTCAATGACTTTTTTCCTCAGTCATTACTGGCAAACTCTCTCCTAACATCTCCCAAGTCAAAAAACCACAAGGCAGGAATCAAGGTGGTGAAGTCACTCCCACTGTATGTGAAAATCAGGTTTGTGACCTCCTGAGGTACTTGAACGTACATAAGTCTATGGGACCTGATGGGATGCATCCCAGAGTTCTGAGTGAACTAGCAGATGTAGTTGCCAAGACACTCTCAATAATGTTTGAGAAGTCCTGTCAGTCAGGTGAAGTCCCTAGTGACTGGAAGAAGGGACATGTGACACCTATCTTTAAAAAGGGTAGAAAGGAGGACCCTGGGAGCTGCCAACCTGTCAGCCTCACCTCTGTGCCTGGGAGCACATTCTCCTAGAAGGCCTGGTAAGGCACATGGAGGACAGGGAGGTGATCAAGGACAGCCAGGATGGCTTCACTAAGGGGAAATCCGGCCTGACAAACCTAGTGACTTTCTACACAGAGTGACTGCATCAGTGGATAAGGGACGACCTGTGGATGTGATCTGTCTGGACTTCTGCAAGGCCTTTGACACGGTCCCACACAACATCCTACTCACCAAGTTGGAGAGATACAGATTTGATGGGTGGACCGTTCAGTGGATAAGAAATTGTCTGGATGGCCACATCCAGAGGGTGGTGGTCAGTGGCTCAAAGTCCAGATGGAGAGCAGTGACAGGTGGTGTCCCTCAGGGATCCATACTGGGACCTGTCTTGTTTAACATTTTTATCAATTACCTAGACAACGAGATTGAGTGCAACATCAGCAAGTTTTTGGATGACACCAAGCTGAGTGGTGCTGTCGATGCACCAGACGGATGGGATGTCATCCAGAGGGACCTGGACAAGCTGGAGAGGTGGACCCAGGTGAACCTCATGAGGTTCAACAAGAGCAAGTGCACAAGAGCAAGAGCAAGGGTCCTGCACCTGGGCCAGAATAATCCTCACTGTCAATAGAGGCTGGGGGAGGAGGTGATAGAGAGCAGCCCTTCAGAGAAGGACTTGGGGGTGCTGGCAGATGAGAAGCTGGACATGAGCAGCCAGTGTGTGCTTGCAGCCCAGAAGGCCAATCACATCCTGGGCTGCATCAAAA